>CAUYQG010201501.1:0-22208 GCA_963574415.1 Tarsius wallacei | reverse complement strand
GAACTGGACCGCACAGCAGGAGGTGAGCGCAGGCCAGCACAAAGCTTTATCTGTATTTGCAGCCACTTCTCTGTAACTACTTGAGCTCCTCTACTGTCAGATCAGCAGGGGGCATTAGATTCTCCTAGGAGCACAAACCCTATTGTGATCTGCACATGTGAGGGATCTAGGTTGCCCACTCCTTATGAGAATCTAACGCCTGATGATCTGAGGTGGAGCTGAGGCTGTGGTGCTATATATTTCATTATATATTACAATGTAATAATAATAGAAATAAAGTGCATAATAAGTGAAATGCACCTGAATCATCCCGAAACCATCTGTCTCAATCTGTGGAAAAATTGTCTTCCACCAAACTGCACCCTGATGCCAAAATGTTGGGGACCGCTGGTCTAGGTGATAGCTCTAAAATGCTTCTGCTAATCAAGCATAGAAAAAGAGAAAGAAACATCTGCTGCATTATTTGTGCTCAAGTATAACTTTCTGGTTCTAAATTTTTTTTTAATGATCAAAATCAACATAAATGTTACAAGTAAATTGTGGGCCGAGTTAATTTACATTGCCTTACATTGCTAAGCTGATAAACTATGATGATTTGAGAACTTAATACAATCAATAAGTCACAGAGAAACTTCTAACATGGCCGCCTTCTGAGTCAGAGAAACTCTGCTGTGGCATTTTCTAGAGGAGTTCATCTTGAGTTGTGTTGACGTGTGGAAATCCTGTGAAGTTACCACTAGATAGAACAGTTGTCTTTTGATAGGAAAGATTTTGTTGAACTGGATGTTGCAGAGAACTGAGCTCTAATCTGTGTCCATCACTCTTTTGTGTTTAGCCAGTCCCACAATCTCCTAGGCTTTTCCTATCAATGCCATGAACAGATTACACTGAAAAGGATCATTTGATAGACAGTGTATTTTATTTATGGATGAGTTAGCATGCTTGGTTCTACTCTTGGTTGAAAAGTTTGTCTAGTGAGAGACTCAATGCTTAAAACACTGTTAGGAAAGAGAGGAAATTAGCTGGAGAAAATAGCCGATCTCTTTATTATTTCAGAGTTTATGTGTCGGGGTATGTCTGATAGGGTGTACAGGCATCAAAAACCAAAAGAAAACAAAAAATCCCTGTAGTGCCCGCCCTCAAGGAATTTTCATACCCAGAAATCTTGAATATCAGTGTTATAGTAGTAGGAGTATGACAACATTGGATCCTTTGTGGGTTTGCCAATATCGAAATGCTAGGTACCTATTGCAACTTTGCATCTTTTGGCATTTGTGACTACCTGCTGGTGGAAGTTTAGAGGTGATGGATGGTCATAGACTCTTATTTCATCATATTATATTTCCATTTCCCTTTGAAGATTGGACTCCAGGTATTACTCTCCCCATGTAATGTAGATCCTTTAGTGAAGACACAGTCATCCATATTCACTGTTGTGGGCCTGGGTGGCAATATCACTCAACTATACTCAGACATAGGTAGTCATGAAACATCCCCTACCACATGGCTCAGAAGAGTGAAGGGGATGATCACATGGCAAAGTGGAAAGCCTCGCCAGATCTTAAATAGTTCAAAACAGTTGGCTCTGTTTCATTTTAACTACCCTATTAATTGATCTGAATCCTAGTTGACAGTAATCAGGGCATGAGCTGTCCTGTCAGCTCAGGAAGCGATTCTATTTTAACTATTCCACAATGTGCACAGCCATATGCTGAATTATAACACAACATAAAGCTGGAACGTTTAAATGCCAACTTGTGGCTACTTGTTCCTAATGAGTCATGTTCTGTGATACTGTGCTCTCCAAATCTTTCCATATCTTAATGGTTTTATCTGCCACTCTGTCTTTGAACTAATGGGTCTGACATTTTGTGGCTCTTGGATTTTACCTCTCTAATTTACTTAGTTTACCAGTTATAGTTTCTATAGTGAATAGTTTTAGTGTGTAATTACTGGTGCAAATTATACTTTAAATTTTCTCTGAAAATATTAGATTTTATATAGTCATTTCATAAAGGAGTATATTCTAATATGCAAAAGACTTAAAAACAGACACTTGCTTATTTAAGTTTCATGCAGTAACATTTTGTCTATGTGACCTGCAAGAAATAAGTCAACCACATAGGAAGAAGAGCAGTCCAGGTCTCGGGATCGGGGCTTCCACCTTGACACTCTAAGACTGCTACATCCTGCAAAACCTAATGCACTTTCTCACAGGCTATGTGGTATTAGGACTTAGATTACCTAGCATCTCAACTGTGTTCTGTGCCCCAAAACTTGGCAACGTTCTTGGTTGGAGAACTCTAGCTCCTGCTGCCTCTTATTTTTTCCTTAGTTTTCCCTTGAAGAGAGCTCATTTCTCCTAGATCATCACCATGCCTCAGAATTCACCTTGAGCTAGAATTTTCTTTGAAGTTCAGCTAAAGCCATAAATATAAACATTAGATAGACCTGCAGTCATTCTAGTACTCCTTAAGAGGAAAAAAAAAGATGAGTGGAGGGAGCAACTTTGTTTTCCATGATATATGAATTGATTAGTGAAAAGGCCTCTGCTCTAGTTTTCAACCAGAAGCTCTACCCAGCGCCCAATGCCAATAAACCCCTCACCTGATCTGCTGGTGGGTGAGCAACCTGTGCCAATGTAGGAGAAACATGTTTGCTTAGGTTGACTGCGTCTGGCGTTGGGTGGTGATGAATGTTTGATAGGACAGGCGTTACACTGGAATGCTTTGTTTTCTCAAGAGACTAGAAATGAGGTTTTGGAAGCAGTGTTAATGGAAGCTCATTCGTGCAGCTGCCTTCTGGGTGGAATTGTTCTGTTTTCAGAAAGCCCTCAGAGGGCAAAACTTACTTCTTTTGGAATTGTATAGCATAGAGTGACCCAAATTGATTTTTCCTAATGATCGAATTTATCAGCAGCTATACATTGTTTTGACTGAGTCTCCAGTGGATACTTGGCCTGCCTCAGTGTAGATATGGTGCCACATGACATCAGAACTGCTTTCTTTTTTCATATTGCAGTGAGTTCATAATGGCTGTCTAAATTCCAAAAATAGGTTTTGATATGGGTACTTGGATACTTCTTAAGATGCTTGCTTTCTTTTGGAGCTTTGAAAAGAAATTGACTTTGGAAGGTAATGCTATGAAGGAGAACAATAAAATTATTTGAGGATGGTCTTATTCTAAAGGTTAGCTTTTTCTAAAAGTTGGGTTTTGTTTTTTTATTCTAACAATTAAATTTTGTTAAACTGTACGTTGATGATCTTTATTATGAAATTTTAAACATCAGAAGTAATTAAATATATTCATATACATAATTTAGAAAGTGAATTGTTTGTAGACATATATGTTTATTTGAAGTATATGTGATTATTTTATATACACACATATATTCTTTCTTATGACATATTACCGACTGAAATACTAAGTCTTTGAAACAAGATTTCTTTTTTTTTTTGAGTTGGAGTCTCACTCTGTCGCCCAGACTGGAGTGCAGTGGCCGTTCCCAGCCACTGCAGCCTTGACCTGCTGGGCTCCGGCGATCCTTCCGCCTCAGCCTTCCGAGTAGCCGGAATTACAGGCACGCGCTACCATGCCTGGCTGATTTTTTGATATATTGTAGAGATGAGGGCTCGCCAAGTTGCCCAGGCGGGTCTCGAACTCGTGGGCTCAGGCAATCCACTCACCTCAGCCTCCCAAAGCGCGGGATTACAGGCTGAGCCACCGAGCCTGGCTGAAACAAGATTTCTTAAGGAAAAATTAGTCAATTAAGAAGATTTTCCCCTAAGGTTTTATCTCAAATTATTCTTATTTGCATGTCAGGGGCATAAAAATTATTTCAATAAATTTGCCCACAGAGATCTTTGATTCAAATGCAAGTGTACATAGTCATCTCACCTTCTTTAAAGATTGTTTTTAATTCCATTATTAGAGGGGAAGGTAGACCAGTTTTTTTTTTTTTTCCTGAGAAGTTAATGTTTTTGAGACTTCATGAATGATCTGTTAGATGAAAGCTCTATGGTAAAATATGTTCTTTTCTCTTTAGAAACTGTTGGGGACACTATCAAGATATGCCTCTACCTTGGTGTGTGTATGCTGTTCTGATCTGTTTCACAGTTTCAGTTTCTGAGAGTAGCTGGTGGCACCTTACCCACCTGTTTCTAGGTTAAATCAACACCTGTTGTGCAGCTAAGAAAATTGGTTAAGAACATGTGTATATTATTTAAATTAAGATTTTGAATTTTAAGATTTTTTAGTATAAAACTTTGGTATTTATTTTAAAATTTTTTTGCTAAATTTTATTTTTTAATTTAAAAGATGTAGAGTACAGTTCAGGGTTAGGTATACAAGTGGGAGGGTGGAGGTCAGGAACTGAATGGAAGTGTTATTTTCAATGAACTGTCATCTATACTATTCTCCTTTAAAATGTTTTCATATCCCTAAAGGAGAACATTTGTATTAAAGGCTTGAAATGGGTATTTTGTATTAATCTAGCAGATACCTAAGTGAATACCTGCATGTGAAGAGGCGAGGAATACAAAGAAGTAGAAACAGTCTCTTTCCAAAGAGTGTGTGTGTATTCTTTAAATTCTACATACATAGTCTGGTGGGGTAGATGTGACATTTCTACAAACTTAGCAAGGATACCTCAAGGAAGTATGCGAAAATGTATTCACAAATAGGTGATGCAGGCACAGAGTGCTCTGAGTACATGGGAACATAATCCTGGGAGCTAGAAGAGTTTCATGAAGGAGATGGGATCAGGTTCAAGGGAACTGACTAGACCAAGTGTGTCTCCTGTATGCTACAACAGTAATTGAGACATAAAAGTACATCACAGGATCCTCAGTTGGTCTCTTGAACTGGAGAATTTGTGTAAGCTAAGAGTGGTAGAGAAGCTTGGATAAGTAAATTGGGACTGGATTATGGAGGCTTTGCTGACTTGTCACACAAAAAAATATACACTGTATTTATAGCATGTCATTATAGAAACATTTGTTTTAAAACTCAGATGATAAGTTTTCATAATACTCTCCCTCATGTGTATCCAAGAAATGTTGTTCCAGGGGAAGAATGCCCAGGTTTTTGAGATTTTGGAAAAAGCAGTTTGTGGACTGTGATGTGAGTAGACACAGTTTTCGCAGTCAGCCTCCTGGGGCAGAGCCTGTTGCTTATTATGTATCCCTTTTAATTCTTGTTTTGTTTTTCCCCACAGGTGCTTGTGTCTATCAGGGTTCCTTGTTGGCGGTAGGTCATTCTTAATATATTTGGTTTATTTCTTTCCAATGTAAAATGCTTGACTGAGGATACTGAGTGAATGGGGTAACACTGTCATTGTAAAACATGTTCATTTTCTTACATAGTTTGAGGATTAGCCCTCATCCTGGCACAATTATGCTCACTTATTTAATACCTTTGCCAGAGTGAATTAGTTCTGTCTGATACTCCGGTGTTGGAAGAGAGGTTCAAACACTCAGCGCACAGGTTGCGTTCTGTAGCTGTTCTTTGTGTTCTTCCAATCAGACAGAAAATGAGATCCTATCCTCTTGTCAGATACAAACTAGGGAACAATTTATCTTCCTGTTGTACTTGTTTCCTCCTTTGAACCCTCCTCCAAAAAAAGTATGATTATTAAGTTCAGTAGAACAGGAAAAATTTCTAATTGTTGCTTTGAATTATAAACTTAAGTTTTGGTAAACAACAAACAAATTGACATTTTATCTCTGAACCTTTGCCATGTATGGTAAAGTTGATTTTGAATTTAATGTCGGAATGACTGGGGAAAAAGCTGATGTAAGTCTCATGCGTTTCTTTTCATTAATAATGCACTATGGTGCATAACAGTGTGTTAAATCCTTATTGAAAAGACTGTCTACACTCCATCAACTCTAATAAATAGTGTGACAAGTCATTCTTCACCACTTTTTATTTTAGTTTAATAAATGCTATAATAAAACAGAACTGAGATGGTTAGAGTTTGTTCATTTACATCACAACCTGCTGTCGACATGTGTGATATTCATAAGTCATCTTGGATTATTCTTTTGGTGTTGAAATAAATGAGGAATATCTGAAGTATCAAAGAGTATAGATAATTGTAGCTATTCACAGCAATACTCTTGAATCTGACTTTATATACTATATTTACTGTTCTGGAGATTTATTTTTTTCTTCTTTATATTTTTCTATTAAAGATTCAGGAAAAAAGCCATTTTCCTTCTATTTCTCATCCCATGCCCTTAAAAGCAGACTTTTCTTCTTATTTGTTCTTTAATATATTTTAGGAATTATTTTAAAACCAGAGTGCTCTAAACTACATCATCACTTTTGGGAGCTATAGTAGATAATATAGTCACGTCAGTTATCCACAAAGAGAACTGTGTATTGTATGGGGTGCTTTACAATTTTTCAACGTGTTTTCATAGCTATTGATCCATCTGATACTTACAACAGGCCAATGAAATAGGCAGACCACATATTATTTTGTATGCTTTTTATTGGCTAACCAAGAATGAGAGAGAGAGAGATGATGACATTTGCTAAAGGTAATGCCCATTAAGGGTTGGATCAGAACAAGACAGCCTAACTTCCTTCTGTTGTTTTGCCTGTATCTGAAGAAGTGACTAGATTATGATCTTCTATATTTAACTTTGCTATGTGTTATTGTATATTTAAATGTGAAAACATCAAGTAATTGGAGAGGTCAGTTGGTCAAGTTAAAAGGAGTGACTGTCTAGCCAACTTGCATTTGATGAATGATTTCTCTTCTATTTACCATGCCCTGCTGGTCCCGGGGCTCCAGGCTCTTTCAGGCTAGTGGGCTGAGCTGTCCCTCACCAGCACATTCCTGACCCCTCCAGGTGACTTCTTTGCTTACCAAGACTCAGCTCCATTTGTTTTAAAACCTCTTCAAGCCTGAGATGGTGATTATTACAGTCTGGGAAACAATATATTTATTGTAATAATAAAGATTATTATGAAACAAGTATTTATGAGTGACAACCACAGACCTACTATTCTAGGCACTGGAATACACCAGTGAACCAATAGTTACAAACCCCTGCCTTGTGGAGCTTGAATTCTAATAAGTGAAATATGTAGGCTATCAGACAGGTGGGCTTTGGGGAAAGATAACTTGGGAGTGGGGGGATAGGTGATGAGGGTGGTTACTTTAAATGGGGTAATAGGGAAGCCTTCATGGAGAAGGAGACATTTTAACAAAGAAAAGATTAAAAGAGGTAGTTATAAGAGCTGCTACTAAAGATATCCAGGGGAGGAGAATTCCAGGGAGGGTGAACCTGTGTAAAGTCTGAAGCAGGGGCTCCCATGGCCATTCAAAGAAGAGTATGGAGGTCAGAGTAGCTGGAGTACATGACCAAGGAAGAATTGCAGGGGACAGGCCAGAGAGGTAGGCAGGGAACAGGGCATGTCGAGCCTTGTACAAACTTCAGCTTGTCCTGTCGGGAAGGCGGGTAAGCCATTGGAAGTGCTAGAGAAGAGGAATGACAAAATCTGACATATCATTTAATTAAACTGCTGAAATGGCAATGTGAAAAGAAACAGTGTTCTTGTTTCTAGGGAAACTATGTTGAATACATTAAAAAGACTCCATAGAGGTGAGTCACTAAAAAAAAAAAATGCTGTCAAAACTAAGTGTGGGAGAAACAGCTATGGGAGGTTTGGGAAAAACCTAAAAATCTAGAGAGATTCTGCATTCAGGTTTATTTGTAACCATTTTAAATTCTCTTTCGATTTTAAGGACACTGAAATATGAAATATGCACAATGAGGATGCTTTGTGGACGCAGTTCATTTTCTGTTCTCTCTCCACATGACCTCGTGTTAAAGGCATCTACATCAGTGAAATTGGAGAATGAATGTGTGTTTATGTATTTTGAATTAAAACCAAGAGTTTAAGAACATTTTTACACTATTCAAGGATTCCCTAATTAAACTACTGTTTAGGGGACAGGGTTTCTACTGTAAGAGTCTTCACACTTAAAAGCTGGTTCTGAGAAGAGTGGTTTGGTCTCCCTGCCACAAACCTTGTAATTTTCCCCACATGTGCACCATGTTAGAGGCAGAAGTAACTTCAGATATCTCGTAGTCCAAACTCCCCATTTTATAGATGAGGACACTGGGACAGGGATGTGAAGATATTGAAGTTTGTTCATTTCTCAGATGAGTAACCAAACTAGAAGGTTAGTCTGGTTGAAAATGGCAAAGCATCAGATTTGATTTCTCTAGAATTTATAAAACATATTAGGCCAATGAGAACAAGGATTTAGGCACTTGCTGCTAGTTTAGTGATAATTCTTGATCTGTCTTGTAAGAGTTCCTCTCACTGATACCTTTTCAATCTCATTGCTTATTGCTTAGGAAGCTACCAAATACAGTGGAACACTCGTGGCCCTGGTAGACTGGCAGACCTGGTTTTGATTCTTTCTTCTCTGCAACCGGCTCTGTGACCCAGGGAAGTTATGTGCCCCTATGTGAAATGGGACAAATATAGCTTTCCCCTAGGGTTTTTTGTGGAGTAAAGAAGGTAATGTGGCTAGACACCCCAGAAGAAATCTCTGGCATGTGCTGTTCTGCCATAACAAAATTCCTCTTTATAAACCAAGAAGAGCAAGAGGAAGGGGCTGTTATTAAGCACCTACTATGTATTTAATATTCTCAACAATCTCAGGAAATAGATGTTGTCTTTACAGATAAGGAAGCTGAGACTCAGAAAGTTTGTGCAAAGTTACTTAGCAAGTGCTAGAGGAGAAGGGGATTCAAATCTGGTTCTGATTGTCAAGTCACATCATCAAGGATTCTGTTTCTTACAGTAGCCAGTCCACTTGTCCCTTAACACAACTGGCTTATTTCACCACCTTCAGTTCTATATGCCCACCTCCCCCTGCTGCCCCACCACACCTGTCATGCAGTTGTCTCTGCCAGTCTCTGTCCCTGACCTCCTGCAGAAGCCAGCTGTCCCTGGCTAACCCCTTCCCATTTAACTGAGGCTATCCTGCACTAGCGTGTACTAGATTCACCACGTGATGCATGACACGTTTAGAGGATTGCTTCATCTTAGAGAATATAAAATATGCAGTATATTGCATGTGTATACGTGTGCATATATGTGTGTATATATATGTGTGTGTGTGTGTGTGTATGTACCTGCATTGTGCCTGCCATGTTTGGCAGCTTTTAGACTTGCAGTGACATCTGATGTGATCTGGTCTTGGGCTGTGTTTCCTCCTCTCGGTTGTATATTGACTTCTGCTCTCTTCCTTCTTTCTTTAACAGTCTTCCCTAACTTTCTCTTCTTTCCTTTCCTCAGATCAGAAATTACCACAAGGGACTAAAAATTCTTTGAAAAACACTGACTCATCATTTTTAAGTGTGTCTCTTACCCCATAATACCCATGCACCCTTGGGCTCACAAGACTTCCTCTAAAGTCAGCCCTTGTGGAAGACAGTGTGACTGTATTAAATCAGGAATCCATCAGAGGGAAGCTAACTAGGTAATATGTTTAACTGTGACAGGGGCATCCAGTGTGAGAAGGAAAATAAATTTTTTATTTCAAAGTTTTCTCTATAACTTCTCTTTTTTTTCCCAAATAAAAAATGAATTAACTTTCCTTTTGCATTACCACAAGCAAACACTTTTCCTTTTGAAAGTTCTGCCTGGGTTGGATAGTTTGACTTTTTACTTTGGTTTTTCTGTCCATGAGATGGAGATTAGCTTTTTACTTCTCAGGATTATTGTGAAGATGAAAGGAGATCATCATGAAGCATTGAGCCCAGTGCTGTGACCCACAAAGCTCAGTAAAGGCCAGCTGCTAGGACAGTTGTTACAAGCAATTACAACTGGCAAGGGTGGACAAACGACTCTTCTCTAGATCAAAAGTGTGACATGTTGGGGTTGTCCTACTTGGGATACTTATGCTGACAAATGCTGACAGAGTGAATCATGAGGCACTAACTTTTTGCAAATTTGGAAGAAAGTTTTTTAAGGATAATAAAAAATATGTAGTGTTGCCTATGTATAATATAGCACAGCAGAAACATCCAGGCTTTGGAGTTTGAATCTTGGTACTACCACATACCTGCTGTGTGGCCTCAGGATCCTTCTAACAGCTGGATCTCAATTCCATCATCTGTACATTGGCATTACATTCCTCGCAGGGTTGATGTGATGCTTTCCTGAGAACATGCTTGGGATGGAAACCAGACCTGTGCCTGCAAGGAGCAGGGGCTCATATCACCTGAGGCAACAAGTTGTCAGTGAAGACATGTGATGGAGACCAGGGTATCTTGGTTCAGGCACTGGCTCTTTCCTTGCTAGGTGGACACATGGAGTAAGTCCCTGGAATGAAATGAAGTTGTAGTTTCTAAATTTGTAAAATGAAAGAGTTAGGTATTCCCCAAGATTCCTCAGTGTAGTGTGTCCACTAGAACTTCCTGTTTCTGTAGAATTCTCAAATGTTCTCTATCTGTGTCCAATATGGTATCTGTGAATCACGTGAGGTTACTGAGTGCTTGAAATGTGACTAGTGACACTGAGGAACTAAATTTTTAATTATGTTTAATTTCAATCAGAGTTTACATTTCAATAGCCACACATGACTGGTGGCTACTGTATTGGACAGTGCAGCTTCAGAGCTTTAAAATGCTTAATGTCCTAGCACTTAAGCTTGAAATATAGCTTCATGGATGGTTCTTAGTATGGGGGAAAACTTACTGTAGTGCTTTTAGCAGTTGTGAAAAGGTGCAAAGAAATTTGTTGGAGTATTGAGGTTGTTATTTATTTGTTTATAGAATCTAAACAGTTTTAAGATCATCTCTAGCGTAACACTAATTTCCCCATATTGCTCAATATATTTTCTTGAATAATAGAAAAGGGATAGAGTTACAGCAGAGTCATCACTTGCAGTCAATTTTATATATGTCATTTAAGATTTTACAAGAAAGTTTTTGGTGTTTTGTCAAAATCTGGTGTACTCATGGGAGTGTTATCCATTATTTATATTGTGGCAGAAAAAAAGTTGAGTGCCTTTGATCTAATCTGTAGGCTTTGTTTATTTGGGTTAAGGAAGATTAAGGAAAACCACTGGAGCTCTTCAGTGTTATTTTTTAAAAATTGGTGTGCTATAGTGTTCCTTTGTTACATTTGAGACCATAACAAAATAAATAGCCATGTAGAGATGAAAATGTGTCCAAATTGCATTTGTCCTGGTATTCATTAACATACTCAAGAGATTTTATGGAGAAGAGAAATGAAGATAATGGCAGCTTTCCCTATGAGATGCTCAGATTCCCCACAAATACTCACTGAGTCTTGGCCAGTGGCTGCTGTTGAAACATCCTGAACTTCTCTGCATTAGGGAGAACACTTGGTATCCTGAGGATAGACTCAGTGGACAAGCAATGCTGTCAGCCATTCCTTAATTTCTTAATTTGCCTTAAGGGTATTGGGTAGTTTCTTAATAACTTTTTATTGTATTTTATAGGATATCACTGTTTGTAGTTATAGTTTGATACTAACTCATCATTTCAAAATGCCTCTTGTCTTTCTTCATTTATTTTTAAGTGCTGAGTAATATGTTTTTAAACGAGGGTGCCATTGTTTATTAAATGTGCTTACTATGTGGTAAAAACTTTATTTATGCAACACATCATTATGGTGCTAGGTGTTGGCACAGACTTAGAGAAGTAGTGAGCTTCCTTTAACTACATGTATTAAAGTTGAGACTAGACAAACAGAAAAAGGAGTGAGATAGTGGTGACTTGGTCTAGATGGCTTCCAGGGGCTCTTCTAATTTGGATTCTCACATGTGGATGGAAGGTTAGATTTATGTGTTTCTGCCAAAGGAGGGAAACCCTTAGAGTGGATGAGAAAAGCCTCCTGACTCCAGAGTGTACAATGAAGGGGCTCCCCCCATGCATTTCTTCAAAAGGAGCAACTTTGTACCCTGGGGTGCCAGGTAGTGAGAACTGGGCTCTAGGTGCCTCAGAAGATTTTATAAATTGTTCATCATAATGGGTGTACTGGTTTCCTGTTTGGGAATTTATATCGTCTTAGAATAATTATGTGAGAGGAATAATACAAGGGATTTTATACTTTTATTGATGAATAATCCATATGCATTTTTGTTCTTATTCATATTCTTGTGGGAGGAACAGATGTTTTAAGTTAACAAACACATTTCTTATGTTTTGTTTTGAATTTAGAAGATGCAGTTGAGCTTGGCAGTCATATTAATTTGTTCAAACTATGCTATGTGTGATCATATTATCTCAATTTTCTGGTCAGACAATGCATTCGCCCTACCACTTAAAAAAAGTTTGTGTCATTTTGCACCAAATTGTCTTACAACCTAGTACCTCATTTTGTTTTCTTCTATTCCTTTGTTTGCAACTACAAAATACATGCATATATGTTGGTTTTATACGTGGTACATGTTTATATATGCATATACATGTATATATATCCCATAGAACTGTCATTCATTTATGATGTCTTATGGTGTTATCATGTTACAGTTTAATTACTTTTTAAAGTTTTTTTTTGCCTACCAAGAGAAAGATAACATATAAATATCAAATGACAATTGAGTTAAGCCAGCTTATGTTTTCTTGGAATTTGAATTACACATGTCTAAAGAAAAGTTGGCTTTGAAAATTTTGTATAGTTGGCATTTTGTTTCTGTGACAAGAAGAGACACTTAAATATAAAATTGGCACAAAATATTATTTACAAAAATAGCTGAGCAGTTTTATGTAAAATAAGTGTGTAGTTTCTGATGTCCCTGCTAAGTTACTTTAGCAATAATTTCTTAGGACCCCAGAGTTTATAAGCTAAATGAAAGGAAGAAGGAAAGGAACCTTTCCTTTTATAGTAAGAAACAGTTTATTGTTACCACCCAGGAGGCTCTTGAGTTCAGTCCATGACCTGTGAGTTTTTTCCTGACAGCTCCTAAGATTGGTTACTTATTAAATTTATGTCATTTCTTTACTCCAAAGTGAAATTGGATGGGTCAGGGAGGGGAGCATTTTGCATTGGAGGCAGATTCATTGTTTCTCATACTTTACATTCTTGAAATGATACTAGTGAGCAGGAGAGAATTATTAACTCAAATAGACACACATTCTTTGGTGCTCTTACCACATTGAGTTTCCCTATAATCTAGAAGAAACTTGGTCCAAGGGATGAGAAGTCAGGAACAGAAAGTAACCTGAAATTAGTGGCTAAGAAGAAACCTTTCCTCATATTTGCTATCGGTATGTGTAGGAGTAATGATCCGGTGGGTTCTGAAGACATTTACTGATCAACTTCCAGGTACTAGACCTTGTGACTGGATCTATGGAGAATACCAAGATTAATAAGATATGAATTGTACCCAGGAACTTGCTGCCTGGCCTATAGTCTCCTTCTTTTCTCTGTTGGAGGAGTCCTGATTTTTTTTTTTTTTTCCAGTTTCCCACCCCTTCCTGGTTGTGTAAATCCTTACTATGAGCTAATCCGGAAGTTTGTATCCCCTGCCAGGGACTGGTTCAGGAGTGAGTATGTGACCTACTTGTGGCCAATGAGATATGCATGAGAATCTGCTAAATAAATAAATAATACATCTTTTCCCTTAATTCTGAACAAGTTAAGAAATAAAGCAAAGAATAAAAATATAAGTCAAAATATCACCCTTTTATTTTTTAACCAACGAAACGAAGTTGGAGGAGATAATAGCTTTAGTTCTCTTAGCCAAGTGGGTTGCTGATTTTGAATCCCCAGAATTGGGCAGACTTGGGTGTTCCCAGACAGACACTTGCCAACGCAGCTTTTTCCTATAGAAGGGTTGTGCAGGCAAGACTTACTCTTTGGGGAAACTGGAAAGCTTATGCTCTTGGTTGGCAGGTTTGCTCCCTAGAAGAAGAGGGAAGTCCGAGCTGAGCTAAGCATGCCCAGTTGCTCTTTGTACTAGTTGTTCTTGTTAGCTAAATCATTCTACCTTCCTGGGGTGAAGAAGGGCCTGGAGTTATGCACTGATATCCCTTCACAAAAAGGAATTTTCAGAAGTGGGAAGAAGAATTCTGCAGTAATGGGAGATTTTGAAACTTGTGTCTTTAGACATTGATATATGGAAAAGTGATCTCTGGAAGTCCTGCAGTCATTTTGCAACCATTAGAGTACTTAGCCAACACAGAGGTTGGTGGAAGAGAAAGTTGGAAGAGTGTGATTCCTTGAGGAGTTTGTTGATCTGCTGACTTAACCAGCAGAAGAACTGACCTTCCTGGGGAACTACTATATGAAGTAAGAAACTCCTTCATTGCTTAAGCCAATATAAATTGGATTTTAAGTTACTGTGGCCGAAAGCAGTCAAACCAATACTGTAGTATCAGATAATGAACTCAGTTCAAAGCACTTTGGGATAAGTGTCAGTAAATAGAAGTACAGCAGCATGGTTGAGGATGCAGCTCCGGATTCTGGGGCTTAAGTCTGAGCTCGTCACTGCTATTTGACCCTGGGCAAGTTACTTACCTCATTTTTAAAATGGAGATGATGATTGTGCCTGTATTATAGAGCTGCTGCAAAGATCAATGAGATAATACATGAAAGTACTTGGGATATAGTGAATACATGTTAGCTATTGAGAACACTGTTATTCAGGAGGAAATTACTTTTGATCTTGGCCTTGAAAAATGGGGCAGTTTAGAGTTGGGAGAGATGAGAGAAAGGCTCTTAAGACAGAGGATCAGCATGAGGAAAAGAGTAAGTGGCAGAGGGAGTCCAGATTGACTGAAGCGAGAGAAGTGGTGGGTTGAAACACTGAGAGGGGATTTTTAAACTCCAGATCACATAGGGCCTGGAATAAGGCCTTCCAATTACATTCTGTAAGCAGTGGGGACTCTTTGAAATGGAAATCATTTGCTCTTGGAGTCAGACTCTATCAGTGCAAACTGATTAGCGTACATTGTTGGAGATGCGGTGTCTTAGTGCTGTCCTCTGTTGCATTCCTTCCCCTTCTCATTTTCATCATGTCCAGGTAGTTGCTCTGTAGAACTGTGGAGAGGGTGTCTGTGGCTCTGTGCCAGTGGTCCTTACCTTGATAAAGAGAGGTCAGTTTGCAGACATTCCAAGGTGAGTCAATACCATTGAGTTCATTACTACTTCAGCAAAAACGGGTTCATCTAGCATGGCATCAAGTGGTACTCCCTATTAGTAGGCATTAATCCACTCCTTTAATACTGATGTTCATAATGATGCCCCCCCAGGGTGTGGTGTAATCTTTTTCTTCCTCTCTAATCTACTCAGCATTTCTCCTTCACAATTTGCAAATATTAAATTGTGTTTCAGATAGTATTAGGATAAAGTACGTTTTGTTGTATTCAAATTTCTTATTAAAATGAAAGCCTGATTACTTTATATATACTACACCAGATGTTAAAAAGTATAGTTTTTCTCTCATGGTTGTTAACAGAACTATATTATTGTTTGCCTCTAGAATTTTATCAGATTAATCAATTCCTACATCTAAAATGTGTTTTTAAAAAGAAAGATCAAGTGTGGTCAGATGTCTTAAGGAATAGTAAGACCTCTTGAAAAACATGAACTGCCAGAAAAAATTCTTAATAGCCCAAGAACTTACGAGGAGAAGAGAGAAAGATTTTATAGGAATGAGATAACTCAAGTGCATATGAAAAGAAAAGAAACTCATGTTAAAAGGATGCTTTGGTTGCCACTTCAGTGGAATCAATTAAGCTGTTGAAGAAAAGTAAGTGTCTTTTATATTTCTTATTCTATTCACTTATGATTAGGGGAAAAAATTCTCAATAATACTAGTCAGGAGGTAAATATAAGCTATAATAAAATAAATCCTGTGAGCATCAAGGTGTGTATATTCCCGTGAGGTATTTTTATGCAAACTTATTAAGGACAATGATACTTATTAAGGGAGATTGTATCTCTAAAACTACAAATTTCATTTTTTGGTATTATAGATAAATTATTTTTAACAAATTTTACATAAATGTATTGGGCACAGGTGTAATTTTGTTACATGGATCTATTGCATGGTGGTGCGGTCAGAGCTTTTACAGTATGCATCGCCCAAATAATGTACATTGTACCCATTAAGTAATTTCTTATCATTCACCTTTCTCTTCCCCACCCCTTGGGTCTCTATTGTTCATCATTCCACGCTCTACATCAGTGTGTACACATTGTTTAGCTCTCACTTATAAGTGACAGCATGTGGTATTTGTTTTTCTGTGTCTGAGTAGTTTCACTTACAAATAGACAGCTATTAAAAAGAGTAAAAAGTGTGTGTGTATGTGTGTTTCTTTTTTTTAATCAAACCACAAAACACAGAATATCATTCCAACTTTTGAGGAATGAGAAGTTTCTTTTTTTGTTTTTTTGGTGGGGGGAAAATTCCATTAATCCCAGTAATTCCACAAACAAAAACAATTACTACTAAATATTAGATGAATTTATTGCAGAACCTTAACAACAACAACAAAAACCAAAACAACAGCAACAAAAATGCATACCATTTGGCTACCAGTTTTTTAAAAACTTAATTCTGTATTATGGATATCTTTCTATGTCAACTCACAGATCTATACCATTCTTCACTCACAATAACTTTTTACCCATTCCTAATGACTGGAATTCTATTAATTCATTATTTTGCTATTGTAAGCAACACTGTGATGAGTATTCTTGCACACTTTTCAATTATTTCTTTAAGGTGCATTCCTTAGAAATACAACTTTTGAGTCACATGGTATACATTTTCTAAAAGCATGTTTGTGTACCTACTTAATGCATATTAACAAATTACCCTTTGGGTAAGTCATACCAATTTGCACTGCCATTAGTTGGTACATTCTCTGACACAAGAATAAAACCAACATTTAATTTTAGAATGGTTGATTTTTAAAAGTTAATGGAATGGATGATAGTATTGACAAATTTGATAACATTTTAAAAATGCTAACATGTACAACTAAAAAGAAAAAAACTCAATAGAATACAGATTTTCAAATATTTAGTGTTATAAAGAATTACTTAGTAGAACTTATAAAGAATTCATGCAGTAGTTAAAATTAAAAACAAAACAGGCAAACTTAAGTTAAAAAAAAGAAATTATACAAATATTTAAGAATATCACCAAACTTTAGGAATGAAAGTTGCTAAGAATAATAATAGAGAGTTCACATCAGAGAATATACAAGTAGCAAATGTATATATTGAAAATAATCACTGTTGCTAATAACCAAGTAAAAACTAAAGCAATCATGGGATAGCACCCTATATCTGTTTAAAAAATTTAAATGATTAGACAACAGTTTTGATGAGTCTTCTGGGAATTTTCACTAAGGAATTAATATAGAAGAAATAAAAATTATATGTAAAGGAGTTTTTTTCTGCCAATATTTGTTTTATAAAATAAGTAGTTTTCTAAAGGCCAGTATTCCAGGAGTGGTTAAGTAAATCATCATAGATTAACTTGACATGGGGTATTATATAGCTGTTAAAATAATAGATGTGAAGAGCATCTAGCTATGCAGGTACATTTACGAGGTAATGTTAAGTGAAAGACAGAGTACTCAAAATCTCATGATAAAAGTTACTTTTAAAAGGTGTCTTTCTGTGATTGGAGTCTAGGAAGGGGAAGAATGTCTTTTTTTTTGTCAACAGGAAGAAGAGCGCTTGCAAATAGAGGGTACAGAACTGTGGGGAGAGAGGAAAGCAGTTAAAAGAGTGATGACACAATGAATGGAGAAAATCAAGACAGGGATGAGGTCAAACCGTGAGTGTGGGGACAACCTAGAGAAGATTCTTTCTCAAAGATGAGAGCAAAGCAGGAGAATGCATAAAAATTACATTACTTAGGACTCTCTTGGTGTGAGTGGTATTATTATTAGGTAGTATGAGTAAATCCATTAAGAAGGTGTTGTAATTCCTATGCTATTTTACTTGTGTCATGCCAACGCAAATATTCCACGTACCAAGGTTAAATGAATTATCTCTTTTGACACTTCATCAGTTCAAAATTATCCCATAAATTAGTTTGCTTCATTTTTAAACTAGGCCTTTTCATATTTTCTGACAAGTCTGTAATTTTTTGTTCCTTCAACTTTCTGAAATCCATGGGGATAAAATTAGTTTCAGACCCAGCTGCATTGATGGGTTCACATGATGTCATCATGACTTTTATATGTCATCTCTCTCATCTACACTTTATTCTGGGTTGGCGTCCTTATCAGGCAGCCACTTTGTGATGGCAATGTTGTTTTATATGGTTCAGATAGCTCATATTCCCATATGAAAGAGTCCCTTTTTGGGATGGCAACTCCAGCAAAAGTTATAGGAAAAATTTGGATTGTTCCGGCTTGAGTTGAGGATCATACCCTGGGGGATAATCATACCTTCAGTGGGGAAGAAGAAGTCTTATGGTTGCTGTACCACCACATAGAGGAGGGCAGTTCTAACAGTGAAAGTATGCTGGCCAAAGAGAAAGGAGCAGATGTTCCCTGCAAGCATAGACTTTTGTTGGCAATGTGACTTGTTAATTCTAAGTCTTAAGGGAGAGCTGCCATCTCATCTGCTTGAGTGGCCTGGCCAATATTGCTGGAGAAAACATCATTGGAACCAGGTCTCCCCCCTTGGTCCCTGACCTTGCCCTTCAGATTTTAGATCTCTAGCTCTTCTGTAGAATGTCTCTGCCCACCTCTATGTATGGAATCTTGTACCCTGTGTCCACCTGATCACAGTTCATGTAAGTCCTGCCTCCAGTCATTGTATCTCTATATGAACATCCATGTTCATTGCTTTTACTTGAAGTTGAGAAGGAAAGCTAGCGGAGCACATTTCACTCTACAATCAACCTCCACTTGTTTGAAAGTAATAGTCAGCAGAAAATGGACATACTTGATGAATTAGCACATTGACGTCCTTTTGATGATTTGAGGGGGAGTTTAGTGAAGTAAATGGTGGTAGGTTAGATGTTAATACATTTTGAAATGGATGTTTTATTGTTTTCTTAAATGCTTTTTGGGAACATTTCTCAGGAACTTTGTTTCATTTATTTTCCTTTGACAAACGACTCGTAGAGAGAAAAAACAGTCTGTAATGGAGACTGAAATTGTATTGACTAGAAAGATAGAGCTCAAAGTGTACAGGGCCAAACATTTTTTCCAGCCCTCTGAAGTAACTGGTGACTTGATGTACAACTTCCATGACACAGTAATTGTTCCTCTGTGAGGAAAAAGAGCAGAGTCAGTTAAACCATGGCACTTGAGGTGTTTAGAAGCTTTAGACTATTATGTGAAAGGACTTTCATTTCTAGCCTTTTTGGAGTTTCAGTGTCCTTTCTCCTTTGACTCCTGAAAGTATGGAAGGAGTTTTGTAATATTAGAAGTTAAGAAGTTTGATCATTTTCCTATCTTTAATTAACACCTTATAGTGATTTTAAGTTAAGCTTTTCTTTCGCAAGATAAAGGAAACTTTCTTTAGGATATTTAATTTACTTGATTCTATTTATTGAGACCCTCAAAGACAACTTTTAGGGAAAGAAAATCAAGATTTAGCTTATTTATCTTTAGAAGATAGTGACTCAGTGTTTGGATGTGAGGTAAATTGCATCTCATGCTAGTGCTGATATTTCTCAACATGGATTTTCTATAGTTGAAGAGAGTTCTTATGGCTCAGGAATTATAGGCACCACTAAGATGCAAAGAAAATAGAAACTGGATGGGTTTTGGTACTTAAGGCAAAAGGTGTAGGTAGGGATTGGGCAAGACACAATAGGGTCCTGAGGATAACCTGCATGAAAGGCATGCAATTTTTTTTTTTTTTTGAGTTGGAGTCTCACTCTGTCACCCCAGCTGGAGTGCAGTGGCATGCTCATGGCCACCCAGCATCCACCTGCTGGGTTCCAGCGATCCTTCTGCCTCAACCTTCCTAGTAGCCAGAACCACAGGTGCACAATACCACGCCTGGCTAATTTTATTTATTGTAGAGACGAATTCTCGCCAAGTTGCCTAGGCCGTCTTGAATCATGCAATTTCTATCAGTGCAAGTCTAAAATGTTTTTGAGCATTTATGTAAGAGAATTGCATGGAGACTTTGGGGTTAGAGAACAGAGAAACAGAAATGAGTGTTAAATGGATCTTTTTGAAAAAAACTTTGGGGGCCACTGACATAACTTGGCTTTAAATAGTTTCAGACCCAGCTGCATTTCTTGGAAAAATGTGGCTTAGTTGTTTTATCTCATCTTCAGGATTTTTTTTTTTTGCATGTAGATGTCAGAAGTGGCTTGAGTGCGGGTATAGAGGTTGACCTATGCTTTTGCTTCTAGATGTGTTCTCTAAACTCATTATTTCTTCTTTATTTTTTTTCCTCCACATCTCCCTGTACTAACACCTCAAATTTTACCCTGAGGTGATGGTGTAATGAGTAAAACAAGGAAACAAATGAGAAGTTGGAACTAAGAGCCTTCACTTTTATTATTTACAATAGTCTCCTTACTGTTCAGGATAATTTTTTTTTTTTTTGCCTTTGGTGGAAAACTATTTTGTCAGTTGTTCTGTCTTGAAAACTGATATCTTCTGGATCTCTTAGTGGGCTCAAGCTTTAATAGGTGTGATGTTATGCACAACTTACACCATACAAATTGAATGACATCTCACCTTTCAGTTACTCAGCCCTCTGGCAAACTCACCTGTTTGGAGCACAGGTAAGAAACAGGAACTAACAACAAAAGGTTTGTGAAGAGCCAAGATAGATACCACAGTGTCCATGACTCCAAGGACTTGATTGATTTTTTCCCCTGGGGCTGTCTGTACTACCTGGGCAGGCAGAAGAGGTATAATTGCAGCATTCAGCAGTGTAGTTTAGAGGAGAGGCTGGTGTGCTCAGTTGTTCAGGAGAAAGTGCTCAATGTATAGGAAAGCACATTGACCAAGCATTTTTACTCCTGTTTCTTTGTAATTATGTAGATTTATAATAATTTTTTCTATCATAGGTAGGAATTCAATAAAAAGTCATATCATTTTCTAAATGGAATAGGTTTTGTCGTAATAAGATACATTCACTGACCTGAGTTTGTTCATATGAACAGCTGGTATATATCTGCTTTGGGAAACACTGTGTGAAATATTTTCTAAGATCAGTTCTGCTTTTACTGTGGATACGTAGTTTAAACTGAGTGTGTCTGTTGTACAAGCAGATACATGTAAGTATTCTATAGGTGTATACTAGGATGCATTAATTTTGGGCTTACATATACTTTACCACCTGAAATTCCTTCATAGTTATAGAATGTTTATTTTCACTTCTAATCTTCGATTTGTGAGGCAAGACTATTTTTTTTTCCTCACTTAGGCTCTTCATAGCTACATTACTTTTTAAATCTGTTGCAGGATCTCTACCTATGTCAGATCTGAAATTGGGCTATTCAGGCAGGTAGAGGTAGGATATCTCCCCCTAAGATCTGTCCACTTTCCTGTGCTGGAGAAACACAGCCTGTCCATCACTGAAAACTTAAGTCAATGTTAGACTACTGTTTAGCTACATACCTTGATTTGTTTGGGATTCCCATGGAAAAGAGCTTCAACCCTGAAAAGTTGTAGTTCAGACATCTGAGGTCATGTCTTAAGGACTCTGAGGATGGTAGTGGTGTGGGGCTGCAGAAGGAAAGCTAGGTCGTAGGAGGTGACAGCAGGTTCCCTGAGAGGAAAATCCTGCAAGTGAGCACGTTTGCCTGGTGGAAATCTAGACCAGCACCTTCCAGTCTAACTTTCTGTGATGCTTCCACTCACCACATATAATTACAGAGCATTAGAACTGTGGCTAGTGTGAAAGAGGACCTGGATTGTAAATTTTATTTATTTTAATTAATTTAATTAATTAATTTATTTATTTTTGAGTTGGAGTCTCACTCTGTCGCCCAGACTGGAGTGCAGTGGCAGCTCCTGGCCACCGCAGCCTCGACCTGCTAGGGGTCCGGTGATCCTTCTGCCTCAGCCTTCCAAGTAGCTGGAACTACAGGCGTGCGCTACCACACCCGGCTAATTTTTTGATTTATTGTAGAGATGAGGTCTCACCAAGTTGCCCAGGTGGGTCTCAAACCCGCAGTCTCAGGCAATCCACTCACCTCAGCCTCCCAAGGCGCATGGGATTACAGGCTGAGCCACCGAGCCCGGCTATATTTTTTA
>CAUYQG010201498.1:0-11543 GCA_963574415.1 Tarsius wallacei | reverse complement strand
TGCAGCTTGCAAAATTATAAAAAATAAATACTTTCTCAGACAAAGAAAGAGTAAAGAAATTTGATTTATCCTGGTAAGAAATGTTAAAATATGATTTGTAGAGAGAAGAAACATTATTTAGGCTAGAAATGAATCTATATAAAACAGAAAAAGCATCACAAATATCAAACTAAAAAGAAACCCTTACTTTTCTCATTTATATTTTTTTATAAATCAAGTACTTCAAAATAATCATAGCAAAAAGTCAGATACAGAAGTGTGTGCATGTTTAATTAATGACTGAAATAATATTGGGACATAAAGGATAAAATAGAATATTTTATCCCGTGCCTTGGGAGGCTGAGGTGAGTGGATTGCCTGAGCCCGCGGGTTCGAGACCCGCCTGGGCAGGCAAAACCTCATCTCTACAATAAATCAAAAAATTAGCCGGGCATGGTAGTGCACGCCTGTAGTTCCGGCTACTCGGAAGGCTGAGGCGGAATGATCGCTGGAGCCCAGCAGGTCGAGGCTGCGGTGGCCGGGAGCGGCCACTGCACTCCAGTCTGGGCGACGGAGTGAGACGCCAACACAAAAAAAAAAAAAAAAAAGAATATTTTGCAGATTGAAGTCATTGGCAATCTCCATAAAGTTGTATGGTGCTATTCGAAAGCAAATTACAATTATCTGTAAATGAGTTGTGCAAATTCTAGGGCAAATAACCACCAAATAAAGAATATTGTATGCAAGAAAAAAAGGAAGTAAAATGAAACAATGCATAATGTGCAAATAAAAACACAAAAAGCAGAAAAAAAGAACCTGGATGAGAAGTGTCTGGAAATCCGGGCTCTCCCACATATATCTAGGACAATAACCATGAATCTGTGGCTGAGGCCATGACAATCCAGGACTAACATGGGAACTGAATGAAGACACCCCTCTGGAAGGCAAAGCCCCAGTGGGGTTCCGTGTGTGTGGCAAAGCCCCACAGAAAGTCTTTAGGAAAGTTCTTCATGGCTACCCTGTGACTCATGGTCGTCTGGTTATCCCCATTATAATGTTATGCTTGGGTTTCTCGGGAATAATGTATATCAGCCTCCCCCTGGGAGAAAACAATGTGCCTAAAGTCAAGGATAACAATATTCTCAATGAAGTTAATGTCTCAATGCCGGCTATGCCTCAGAAAATGCAAATAATGAAAGAAAATGTCACCATGACCCAGAAAGTCACAGGATCAACTGCTATAACAGTTCCTGATAAAAAGCGCATTACTAACTGCATGGCAAGTGAAACTTTTAAGGATTTTATATTAAAATCATGGTATTGAGAAATGATTGAAACTGAGACTCCTACACAAACAAATAATTTCAGATTTCACTATCCCCCATCTCGTCATAAATCAGAGGCACTAAGAAAAAATAATAATAATGTAAAGCCCCTGCTTACTGTAAAAGCAGGCTCTCATGTAGGACATAAAATTAGTGAAAGAATTTGGTGGGCCCCTAGAGGCAAAAGTAGTATGGAAAATTTATCTTGGCTTGATCCTCCTCTTCCTTATACAGGAGCATATGATGATGATTTGGTTAGATGGGCCTGAATTGATGGCAAAAGAGTAAAATGGAATACTTTGCCCCTTGGAAAGAATTAAACGTAGCAGCCCATCCTGGTGTCTTATGCCAAAAGCCCAAAAGATAGCCAGATGTCATAAATATAATGAGTACTTCAAAACAATAAAGTGCAGTATTGAAGATTGTGAGACCAGATACAATCGACAGCTCTATTTGACATTTAAAAAATGCTTGCCTAAAACAATTAGAATTTAAGGTGTTAAGTCATTAGAGATAGAGTTTGGTAAAAAAAATCACATATGTTTAAATTTTACCCTTTTTACTTTTCGATGTCTTAGTTTAGAATAAGATAAGTTTCATAAATTTTATAGATATAAGATTAAGTTAGTAAGGTTAAGAGTCTAGCATGTGGTAATGGTGACAACAACAAAAATAAGTTTTAGACTTTGACGTTTTTAAGCAATATGTATTAATCATTAGCTTTGAAACTATACCATGTAAGAATTTTTTGTGGAAATGTACAGTGATTGTAACCAAGAAATGACGTCAGCTTGTAACTGTATAACTACAAAGTGACCAATTCATGAGTGTGATTTTACTATAAATAAATGATATCTGGCCTATGAAAATTCGCCAGAGTTCCTGAAAAAACTCTGGTCTCGACTCTTCCTTCGCCTTGTCACACCTCCTTCCTGGGTCCCCGTGAACCCTCTGGAGCAGGACTCTGACAAATTTGCAATGGTCTGCTGTGATACTGAGGCATAAGCGAATTGCACTCTCCACAGTTCCTTGCCCATGCTGTTGTCTGAGAGGACCCTAAGCTTTTTTTCCTTAATTCTCTTGATACTGATTTATACATGGCAAAACATCCTTGTGAGTGATGGCAACAGCACTAGTGGAGAAACCCACTGACACCCAAGTCGTCTGTGTTGGTATTGCTGGTACTTACAATTTATTGGGCGAGCTACCCTCCAGTTCCACAGCCATTTATAGCAGGGTGACTTCTCTGGTCACAACCCTAGAGCTGATCCTATTTTGAGAGTTTAATGCATGGCTGTTCCCTACACTTTGGTTATGTTCTACAGGATGTAGCTGTTATTGCTACCCAGTCACAGGAAAGACAGATGAGACCAATTTATCTTAGGCACAATTAAGATAATGAAAGTCACCCTGGTATGAATGGCTGTGGAACTGGAGTGTAGCTTGCCCAATCCATTGCAAGCACCAGCAATACCAAAATAGACGACTTGGGTGCCAGTGGGTTACTCCACTAGTGCTATTGCCATCACTCACAAGGATGTTTTACCATGTATAAATCAGCATAAATAGAATTAAGAACAAAAAGCTTAGGGTCCTCTCAATATATTCACAAAAAGTATTCAATAAAATTTAGAATATATTTAAGATTAAAAATCAACAAATTTATTGAAAAAAAAGACCTCAACAAAATCAAGCGTATGCATTACAAACCCAGAGTGAACATCATAATGGAAATAGTTGAGAGTTTTCCTAACCCAGGAAGTCGGTGTCCTAAAATAATACCAAGGAGTACTGTCCTCTAGATACACTGTATCATTGTGACAAGGGACTGAGCCCGAGTTTATGAAGTAACTAATGGTAGACAGTAGAATGGGCTTCATCTTTCCTCAGTGTGTGACCCAGGGTGTGTTCATTTCCTGCTCAGCTTTATTTAAGCAGGTGTTAATTTGAATCTGACACCAGTGAAAATTTTATATGCTAGTGACCTGAAAAAATTAAAATAAATTTTATAAAGATGTTCAATGAGGTAAGAGGATACAATAATAATATGAGATTTAAAAAAATTAAACCAAATTCTTTGTGTTGTAAAATACATTACCTTAAGTGAAAATATAATAGAGGATTTTATAGTAGAATACATAACGTGAAGGGATAGGAAACAATAAAGCTAATGAAGACCATTTGACATGCTAAAATCAGAGTAGTAAAAAATGTGAGTCACAGAGAATGAAGAATGATGAAGGCCAACAAAGTTAAGGGACTCCACAAATAAACCAAAATCTATATTACAGATGTTATATAGAAGGATGAGATAGAGCATTAGAGAAGAGTGAAATGAGAGAGAGAGAGAAAGAGAGAGAGAGATCAAAAATATTATTCAAAGACATGTATTACCACTCTCATCACTTTTTACATATACATGAGCCATCAAACGATCACCCATCAAAGAGCAACCTTATTTCTCATGTGCATAGTGTTTTTCCCTTCCACTTGCCCACATGTTGTAGAGTTTTGCACATCAAAGTGCTTTCAGCTACTCCCACCAATAGATCTCTCATACTCTGAATATCTCCAAGACAAAGCCGTGTTTTCTTCTTTTTTTATTGTTCATATTGTCTCATTTAAAATCCTCTGAAGGCATCATTGATGAAGGCAGCGACTGACCTGTCCACCTCATGTTCTTACCTCCCTGATCCATTCCATCATAAGCTTGCTCAACCCAGTGTTCTACAACTAATGGAATCACCTGGACATTCACTTATACAAGGTGGGTAAGATATTGTCAGATGCCTGGGGTCAGCAGGCTTTTTTGTCCTGCAGAACAGTTCTGTCCTGCAATAGTATCTGTGTCATCTGAAATTACACATGGGCATGGTGTTTCCACAAAAGAATGGAAGCATGAAAAAATCTAGAGAATAATGTGGGATTGGGCACATTGAAGATCAAACCTTACTGAGTCTCTTCCAAGCACTAGTAACATGGCATAGCCTGGGGGAAAGTGTGCAAATTTCAGACCCTAAGTTGTTGATGGTTTAAGATCAGATTTAGGTAGGGTTTAGACAGTGGGAGACAAATGTTTGTCTGTGAGTTTCTGTGGGACATGGGTGACAGCAGAAGGAGGAAAGGAATCAGGGTTCCATCCAAATGGTTCTCATTAACCATGAGAATTCTCCAAGTGGCAGTTGAGAGTCATGTTTAGTATACAGTCTTCAGGATGATTGCAGAGACTCCTGCCCAGAAAATTACCTGAGAGGGCTTTGACAGGTTTTTATATTGATACTATTATTCTCATCTAATTTATGGGAAAATGTGAGAGATGTGTCCAGTATTAGTGAGCTGATTCTCCATCATACAGACTCAGTGGATATGATTGTATTTTATCAGTTTGCTCAGCCTTTCATCACAAGATATAAAAGACTTGTGACTTAAATAACATATATTTATTTATTCTCTCAGATTTCTGAAGTCTAGAAATTCAAAATCAAGGTGAAGCGCTCTTCCTGGATTGCAAAGGGACACTGTCTTGCTGTAATCTCTCATGGTCTCTTTTTTCACCTTGAGAAGAAAGAGAGGATTCCAATGTCTCTTCCTCTTCTCATAAATACAGTAGACCTATTGGATTGGGATTCCAATTTATAAACATATTTAACCTTAATGACCTTCTTTAAAGCCCTCTCCCAAAATATAAATTCATTGTGGGTAAGGCTTTAAAAGTATAAATTTCAGAGTTACACACAATTTTGTTTATGACACTAATCAAAGGAGAGCAAATATTCATAGATTATTTAGATTGTCAAGAAGGAGAAATGGTCCGTCGGCCAAATATGTGGACCTGGTAAAGAAAAAGTCCTAGTGACTAGCAATATCTCATCTGTAAACAGAGACATTAATTTCCTTTTTTCTTTCCTGTATCAATAATGTGAAAAGCTAAAGCACACATAATAAAGAGTTGCTTTGGACACAACTGAATGCTAATTAGGAAAGTTCTGATCTTCTCTAAAAGCCCCTCCTTTTTCCTCCCTGCTGCTGCTCCTGAATGGGGTCATGTGCTTTGTGGGTTCTGAACATCCCTGATAGTCCTGATTATCACCTACACCCATCACCCTCCTGCATCCCTATAGGGAAGTTTGTGTCTGGGCTCTGACTAAGGTCACCTCACTATGTTTCTTTCACAGTAAAACACTGTTGCCCATAACCTTTGAGTTTAAATTGCTTAGCTTCAGGGAGAACAGGTTCTTGGTCCTGTCTACTTACATAGTGACTCAACCATGGAGGGATATGTTGTAGTTGGTGCTCTCAACTGTAATAGATGGACACATTTTATCCCACCTCTTTTCCTGTAGGCTAGTAGATCCAGTTCCAGTCATAACTGTTGATGAGGGAGTAACCAGAGACAGCACAGGTAAGGGAAATAGTCTCTAAGGCTTCATCAACCATAGGCCTGACACCTGCAACTACACCTGTGACAGGACACCTGTGGACAGAAAACACCTTTGTGAGCCCTATGTTCAGGTACAGCATCCCAAACTTTTATGTCTGAACCCAAAAGACTCTCTCACTTGGGAGGAGACACCAGAAAACCCAAAAACCACAGGTGTTCATACTCTCATGTGTGACATCCATAACTCTTAAAAAGTATTCCCCAGGATTAGCAGGACACTGAATTTAAGTAAGCACATGCGATGACTTATTTTGGGAGCCAATGTGGGAATTTGCATATCAGAGGGGACTTTGACTATAAATGGAAAATTGATGACAAAGACCCCTGTAAATGGAGTCTACCCTGGAAAGTGGTTGGTAGATGTACCCTCATAGGACTATATTCTCCCCAGGGACCACCCTCCCCAAGAGCAAGGTTTTCTTTATTCAGAAAAGGAAATGTGCTGACTGAGCAGCTCAAAGAGCTGAGTTTAGTCAAAGACCAATGATGGTTTTGTGAAAATAGAGTCAATGATACTGTTTTGCACAGATTTATATCTAAATCACAAGTCAAGTATCATATGAATTGCCACATACCCATTCAAATACATCAGGATACCCACTACATGTAATAATCACATTGAACTCAGCTAACCCTGGATCTGATCCACTGTTTATTGTAGTTCAGAACAGCTTTAGTGGTTCACTTAATTGTAGAGACCATTTCTTTGCCTGAAACAACTTCTCTACCAATTATATTGAGGGATTGCTACGGAGTGGGATTTTTTTCAAGTCACCTATCACGCAGTTTGTTTTGGCAACTAGGTGGATTTTCTAATGAGATGGTAGTTATCCTAACATTGTTGAAATGGCCAGCAGTCACTAATCCTGTTTATTCTGTCTACTCACATGAGTGTACAGAACTCCCTGGTGCTCAGATTCTAGGCTTGAGGGGGAACTTAAAGGATAACAACTCTACATAGTGCTCCAAGTGAGGCATCTGAGAGAGGCTCCCAAGTTCATTCACATGTTGAACGATAATGTAGAACATACACCCTAGTGCTGCTGCTTCTTGTCACTGTCAGTGCATTCTGAATTCATGAAACTTGACTTTCAATTCTTTGAAATACAGAATCTGCATGAATGTTGGCAACAGAACTTCATGTTGAATGGTTTTAAGAAAGGATGAGCTTATCATGGTTAGAGGGAAGCACGTCTTTTTTACTAAAGCACCAGAGAGCTGCTTTCCTGAAAACTTGTGAGCCTTGGGACTATGTCTCAGATACTTTATAAGAAAATAATTCTTCATATCTCAAAATTTCCTCAATATATGACCCTGGGGATATGGCGTGACCTCTCTCTGTTTCTGTCTGAAAAGTTGTAGATTGGAGATTGTGGTGACAACTTTATACATAAGTTCTATAATAAGAGGTCAGCACTGGTCAATATTCTCTTCACTAATATTAGTACCATTTCCCTCTTTGGGAACCAGATAGGACCTCTTTGAGTCTTCCCCTCAGTGTACACAAAAAACACATGTCCTTCCTGGCTAATCACACCTGTGATAAGGGGAAAGTCAATGACATACAGTTTTAGTGTCCTCACACATATGTTGACCAATTCAGATTCATCTGTGTTTGAAAAGTCATTTTCTCTATTTAATCACATGAACAAACCATAGAGGGTGAAGTATTACAACTTGGGTACTGAATATTATTCAGTGTGAATTGAACAGTATGCAATTTACGACAGGTATGTGGTAACAAGAGAGTCATCAATTGGGTGTATCAGAGTAATTGGGCAAACTGGACCCTCTTCTTAGAACCTGGAAAGGTGGGATTACCGTTTGTGAACTTAAAGTGGAAGGGACAGATTCAAAATTCAGAACTAGGTGAGCTAACACTGATCATGAAACATCATCACTAAATCAGCGGTTTTTGGTCATTTGTTTGAGCAGATGCAAAAAGACTGGTTCTTGTGTTCAGGGGAATAATGACCTTGAAGCACGATTAATATAAACCCTATCTCACAGATAAGGAAATATAATCCGTGGACACAGATATTTGTAGATGTGAATGAGTTGCTAGGGTATGCCTATCACAAGCAAACAAATTTTCTGGTGGAAAAAACAAAGATATTGTGATATTTAGCAACAAACATTGCAAGGAATTAGATTATGTTACCATGCTAGTGGAAAACGTCAAAACAATTGGTCATAGAGAGAAAAATAACAAGGATACATATTTAAAGGTGATGTCTTTAAAATTCTTTAGTAATTAACAGGCCAAGCAAAACTACTTATTATGGTAGTAAGAGGCATCAAATGAAGCAGTAGATTTCATGTTGAGAGTTAAGGAAGTTTCATCCAGCAGCTTATTTTCACTACCGTAAAGAGTTATGTGAAGAAACCAAGAACAGAGTGTGAACGTAGAGAAGTGAGATTACAGATGTTTGAGGAGGATGAAGTGTCTGTTCTGCGCTCTTTGTACATAGTAGAAACATAGTTTAGTCAGAGAAAAAGCTGTGTTCGGAAGAAAATATATGGTTCACTTGAGTGATGATGAATATGCCTTGATTTTGTTTTTCATTCTCTTCATTCTCTTGGAAGTTCAGTCTTGAACATTGAAAGTAGGAATCAAAATGAATCATCACTAGAAATTATTCAGAGAAGATGAAGGTTATGATGTGGACATGATTCAATTTAGTTTATGGAAACTTAGTTCTTGAAAACTTCTATGTCAGTATCTCTCGATTATGTAGGATAAAAATGGTTGATGTCATTGAAACATTCTTGTTGTCCCTATCAGGACTGATATTCATGTGGGCATTTGATATCTGTCTATTCACAGAGGTGAAGAGATGATCTGCTGTGGTATTTCTGGTCCTCAAAGTAAATTTCAGAAGAATCTTCTCATATCTATGTGTAATCTTTGGGACCAAAATCACCATATCCACAGATGATGAGTGTCAACTGAAGAATTAAATTGACATGTTGGGTTTAGTTGTTTAAAATTAGGTCAAGAAACTATCGGGATGCATGAACTGTTGAATTATCCAGGTCTGGAGCTTCTCCCATATAGGCCTCTAGTTTCATTAAGTTGTGATCTTTCCCTGTTAGTTCATCAATTTAATTTTTTCCACTTTTTAAAAATTATATATATATATAATTTTTAATTTGCTGGGTAGAGTTAAGGTTAGGTATACAAATATTCATTGCGCAGGTACTGTTGTTGAGGAGGTGTGCCCCCCATTCCCCAGATGGATATTGACTACTGTTAATCCCACCTCCTTCCCTGCCCCTCCCGGGCAACCCTGTATATTCCCACCACTGTAAGTACTTTTCTTATAGTATTACAGTAGTTGTTCAAGGTCCACTTACGAGTGAGAACATATGATACTCAGATCTTTGTTTCTGTGACAGATCACTCAGTATTATAAACCTTAATTCCATCCACATTGCTGCAAAATTCATGATTTTGTTCTTTTTAATGCCTGCATAATATTCCATTATGCAGGCATTAAAAAGAACCACACTTTTTAAATCCAGTCCTCTTTTGATGGACAGCATGTTTGGTTCCATGATCTTACTATTATAAACAATGCTGCAATAAACATATGTGTGCTAGTATCTTTTTTATAGAGTGACTTGAGTTCTTCAGGGTATATTCCCTGTAGGGGGATTGGGGGTCGTATGGAAAATCAATTTTTAGAACTTTTCGGAATTACCGCACTGATTTCCACAGAGGCTGTACTGGTTTACACTCCCAACAACAGTGTAGAAGTGTTCCCTTTTTGCCACATCCTCTCCAACATCTGTTATTTTTTGAGTTATTGATGATTGTCATTCTGACTGGATTTAGGTGGTATCTCAGTGTAGTTTTAATTTACATCTGCTTGATGACTAGTGAGACTGACCATTTTTTCATGTATCTGTTAGCTGCTTGTATGTCTTCTTATGAGAAGTGTCTACTCATATCTTTTGCCCACTTTGAAATGTTTTTTTTTTCTTTTCAGCATGTTTGAGTTTCTTGCAAATACTTGATAGTAAGCCATTGTCAGACATGGAGTTGGCAAATAATTTTTCCCAGACTGTGAGCTGTCTCCCTGCTGTCTTGGTGGTTTCTTTGTCAGTTTAATGAGGCCCCACTTGTTTGCCTTATGTCTTAGGGCCTGTGCATTTTGGGTTTTGATCAGGAATCTGTTGCCAGTTCAAACTTCCATAAGAGTGTGTCCTGCATTTTCTAAAGTTCTTATAGTTTGAGGTTTTATATTTAGGTCTCTGATCCATTTAGAGTTTATTTTTGTGTATGACAATAATAGATAGGGGTCCTGTTTGAATCTTCTGCATGTGGTCAGCCAGTTTTCCCAGCACCATTTACTGAATAGGATCTCAATTCCCCAGTGGTGGGTGGTGGAGTCTTTGTCAAAGATGAATTGGTTGAGAAATTGAGGTTTTGCTTCTGGAATTTCAACTCTATTCCATTGGTCCATATGTCTGTTTGTGTACCAATACCAGGTTGTTTTGATTATTGTAGCTTTATAGTAAACTTTGAAGTCTTGTAGTGTGATACTTCCTGTTTTGTTTTGTTTTGTTTTGTTTGCTGAAGATTGTTCTGACTATTCTTGGTCATTTGTGTTTCCATAAGAATTCCTCTATCATTTTTTCTAGATCTGAGAAGAATGTTGCTGGTAATTAGATGTGTATTGCATTGCGTTAAATCTGTAGATTGCCTTAGGTAAGACAGACATCTTCACAATGTTGATTCTTCCAATCCATGAGCATGGATAGTTTCCCACTTGTTTGTGTCATCTTTGATTTCTTTGAACAGTGTTTTGTAGTTTTCGTTGTAAAGGTCTTTCATGTGTCTGGCTAGGAAGATGTCAAGATATTTCAATTTTTTTGTTGCTATTGTGAATTGTATTTTTTTTATTTTGGTTTCTGTTTGTTTATTATTGGTGTAAAGAAATGCGATTGTCTTTTGCACTTTCACTTTATACCCTGAGACGCTGCCAAAGTCCTTTATCAGTGCAAAGAGGTTTTTGACAGATTCTCTTGTGTTTTCAAGGTATGTAATCATGTTGTCTGCAAAAAGAGATAACTTGTATTCCTCTTTTCCTACTGATCGCCTTATCTTTTCTGATTGCTCTAGCCAGGACTTCCGATACTATATTGAACAGGAAGGGTGAGAGTGGTCATCCTTGGCTTGTTTCAGTTTTCAGGGGAAATGGTTCCAATTTTTTTCCATTTAGGAGTATATTGGCTGTGGATTTCTCGTAGATGGCCTTGACTGTTTTAAGGTATGTTCCACATATGCCTAGATGTTTTAGGATTTTTATCTATAAGGGGTGCTGAATTTTATCAAATGTTTTTTCTGCATCTAATGATATAATGTGGTTTTTGTTTTGACATCTGCTGATGTATTTAATTACATTTATGGTTTTACGGAATGTTAAACCAGCCTTGTCACCTGAGGATGAAGCCTACTTGATCATGATGGATGATTTTTGAGATGTATTGTTGAATCCAATATGCTAGGATCTTGTTGAAAATTTTAGCATCTATATTCATCAAAGATATTGGCCTGTAGTTCTCTCTCTTTGTTGGGTAATTACATGGCTTGGGTATCAATGTGATGTTAGCTTCATAAAATGAGTTGGAGAGAGTTCCATCTTTCTCAGTCACCTGGAATACTTTCAGTAGGATTAGTACCAGTTCCTCATTAAATGTCTTGTAGAATTCTGCTGGAAAGTCATCTGGTTCAGTCATTTTTTTTTGTAGGTAGGTTTCTTATGACATAGTCAATTTCCTTGATTGTTATT
>CAUYQG010201497.1:0-12170 GCA_963574415.1 Tarsius wallacei | reverse complement strand
GGTATCAGCTCCTCCTTGTACGTTTTATAGAATTCTGCTGGAAAGCCATCTGGTCCAGGGCTTTTTCTTATAGGTTGGTTTCTTATGACAGAGTCCATTTTCTGGGTTGTTAATGGTCTATTTAGTGTCTCAATATCTTCTTGTTTCAACCTGGGGAGGTTGCGTGATGTCAGAAAGTCCTCCATTTCATTTAGGTTATCAAGTTTGTTTCCAAATAGGTGTACATAGTAATCTCTGATAATCTTTTGTATTTCTTTGGGGTCAGTTGTGATTTGATCTTTTGTATTTCTGATTGTGTTTATTTGGGCTTTTTCTCTCTTTTTCCTGGTCATTCTGGCTAGGGGGTCCATTAATCTTGCAGGACCTCTACCTATCACCATACACAAAAATTAACTCTAAATGGATCAAAGACCTGAACATAAAACCTGAAACTATAAGAATCTTAGAAAACACATGAGACACCCTTATGGAAATTGGAATTGGCAAGCAATTCCTGATCAGAACCCTAAGTGCCCATACCATAAGAAATAACCTAGACAAGTGGGACCTCATCAAACTGTAATGCTTATGCAAAGCAAAAGAAACCATCAAAAGAGCAGGGAATCAGCCCACAGAATGGAAAAAACATTTGCCAACTGTATTTCTGACAAAGGCCTAACATCTAGGATCTACAAGGAACTCAAATGTACCAAAAGGAAAAAAACAAACAGCCCCATTGAAAAGCACAATACATGAATAGACACTTCTCAAAAGAAGATATACGGGCAGCCAACAGACACATGAAAAAGTGCTCAGCCTCAGTCATCATCAGAGAAATGCAAATCAGTACCGCATTGAGATACCACCTAATCCCAGCAAGAATGGCCATCATTAATAAAACAATAACAACAGATGCTGGTGACGATGCAGAGAAAAAGGAACGCTTCTGCACTCATAGTGGGAATGCAAACTAGTGCAACCTCTTTGGAAGACAGTGTGGCAGTTTCTGAAAGAACTAGAAATTGACCTTCCATACGACCCAGCAATTCCCCTATTGAGAATATACCCAGAAGAACTCAAATCATTCTACAAAAAAGATACCTGCACATGTATGTTTGTTGCAGCTCTATTCACAACAGCAAACACATGGAACCAACCATGTTGCCCATCGAAGTTGGACTGGATAAAAAAAATGTGGTACATATACACAATGGAATATTATGCAGCCATAAAGAAGGACAAACATATGGACTTCGCAGCAACGTGGATGGATTTAGAGTCGGTCATACTCAGTGATCTATCACAGAAACAGAGAACAGAGTACCATATGTTCTCACTCATAAGTGGACCTTGAACAATTATAATTCTTATAGGAAAGCAATTGGCAGTAGTGGGAAACTATCAGGGGATGGGGTGGGATTGGCAATTGAGGGAAACTGCTAGGGGAGGGAGGGGCATACCTCATCAACAAGGGTACATGCATAATCAACGTTTGTATACCTAACCCTGAATTGTACCTCACATCTTTATAATTTAAAAAAGAGAAGTTAAGAAATAGAATATTGAAGTAGATTGCTAGCACAATGACATTTCTGGATTTTAAAAAATGAATTTAATTAAGCTCCATGGCTTATTTTTTGTGGCTTTATTTTTTAGAGCAATTTTAGGTTCACAGCAATATCGAGAGGAAGGTACAGGTATTTCCCATATACTTCCTGTCTCCACACATGCACGACATTTGCCACCAGAATGGTACATTTGTTAGTCAGTAACGCTACACTGACACATCATCACCCAAAGTCCATAGTTTATATTGGTGTTTACTCTTCGTGTTGTACATTCTGTGTATTTTGACAAATGTATGATGACATGTTTCCACTATTATAGTAGCGTACAGAATGGTTTCACTGCCCTAAGAATCCTGTGTGCCACCTATTCATTCCTCTCTCCCTTCCCCATTACCCCTAGCACCCACTGATCTTTTCATTGTCTTCATAGTTTTGCCTTTTCCAGAATGTCATGTAGTTGGAATCAGTCAATGGCCATTACAGATCGACTTCTTTTACTTGATAGTATGCATTTAAGTTTCCTTAATGTATTTTCATAGCTTTATAGTGTGTTGTATGTTTATTTTTAGTGTTAAATGATACTCTGTTATTTGGATGTATCACAGTTTATTTATCTTTTCACCTACTGAATGGCATCCTGAATGCGTCCAAGTTTTGGCAATTATGAATGAAGCAGTGATAAACATCCATGTGTAGACTTTTATAAATTTTCAACTCTTTTGGGTAAATATCTAGGAGCTCAATTGATGTATCATATGTATGGTAAGATTATGTTTGGTTTTTTAAGAAACTGCCATACTTCTTCTAAAGTGACTGTATCATTTTGTATTCCCATATGCAATAAATGAGCGTTCTTGTTGCTCCACATCCTTGCCAACATTTGGTGCTGTTGGTATTTTGGATTTTGGCCATTCTAATACATGCATAGTAGTATCTCATTATTTTAATTTGAACCTCCTTGATGATATTTGATGTGAAACATTTTTTCATACACTTCTTTGCATCTGTATATCTTCTTTGCTAAGGTGTCTGTCAAGGTCTTTGGCTCATTTTTCAACCCTCATCCCCCTCCCACTCTCTCCCCTTTTGGATCTATTATTTCCCTCTGTGGTCCAGGTATACCCATTGTTTAGCTCCCACTTAGAAGTGAGAACATACAGTATTAGATTTCCTGTTGTTTTCTTATTGTTGAATTTTAGGAATTCTTTGTATATTTTGGATAACAGTCCTTGATGAGATATGTATTGTGCAGACATTTTCTCTTAGTCTATGCCTATGTTTCATTCTCTTGATAATCTTTTATAGGCCAGCTTTTTTTTTTTTTTTAATTGTGGTTTCATTCTGTCATCCAGGCTGGAGTGTAGTGGTGTGATCACAGTTCACCACGTCCTTGACCTCCTAGGCTCAGACAATCCTTCTGTCTCAGTCTTATGGGTAGCTGGGACTACAGTTGTGTGCCACCATGCCTGGCTAATTTTTATGATTTTTTGTAGAGATTAGGTCTCACTATGTTTTCCAGGCTGGTCTCAAACTCCTGGGCTCAAACAGTCCTCCTGCCTCAGCCTTACAAAGTGCTGGGATTACAGGCAGAGCTACCATGCCCAGCCTAGACCAGAAATTTTTAATTGCAATGAGATCCAGTGTATTGATTGTTTCTTTCATAAATCATGCCTTTAGTGTTTTACTTATTTATTTTAATTTTAAAGATGTGGGGTACAATTCAGGTTTAGGCTGTGTTATATTTATTTATTTTTCTATATACACACTATTTATCTGATCATTTATGAGTAAGATTTATATATCATGTCATTCTTTATGGCTTTATAATTTGGTATATAGAAATGAGGATATTCTGTTATAAAAATATGGAATGCTTCATGAATTTTCATCTCATTCTTGCACAGAGGACATGCTAATCTCTGTATCATTCCAGTTTTAGTATATGTGCTTCTGAAGTGAGCATTAGCATCATATTTAAAAAGTCATCACCAAACTTAAGATCATCTGGATTTTCTCCTCTTCTAGGAGTTATAAGGTTTTGTGTTTTACATTTAGGTTTGTGATCAATTTTGAGTTAATTTTTGTGAAGGGTATAAAGTATTTGTCTTGATTCATTTTTTTACAGGTGAATGTTCAGTTGTTTCAACATCATTTGTTGAAAGGGCTATTTTTCTCTAGTGTATTGCCTTTGCTCCTTTGCCAGAGGTTAGTTGGCTATATTTATTGGGTCTATTTCTGTGCTGTCTATTCTCTTCCACTGATCTACTTGTCTATTTCTTCACTAGTGCTCCACACTATTTTGATTATCATAGCAGTATAGTAAGTCTTGAATTTGGTTAGTGTCAGTCTTCCATCTTTGCTCTTCTTCAATATTGTGTGGATGTCCTTTGCCTCTCCATATGAATGTTAGAATCGGTTTATTGATATTTACAAAATATTTTTCTGGGATTTTGATTGGGATGACATTGAATCTACAGATCAAGTTAGAAAGAACTGATATCTTGATAATATTGAGCCTTTGTATCAATGATATGGAATGAATATACTTCTATTTATTTCGCTTGTTGATCAGAATTTTATATTTTTCTCACCTAGATCTTGTACATATCTTGTTAAATTTATACACAAGTATAAATTAGTATTTGCTGATATGAATGGTATTGTGTTTTCATTTCAAATTCTACTTGTTTGTTGCTGGTATCCAGGAAAGTGATTAACCTTTGTTTATTAATCTTATATCCTGCAACTTTGCTAGTAATAGCTTATTAGTTCCAGGAGTTTCCTTGTGAATTCTTTCTGAATTTCTTACATGACCTTAAAAAAGGGAAATAAATAGTTGTTTAACTAGGGTTATCTAGATTATTAAAATGTAGAAATATTCTTATAAAACCTTGCTACTTCTGAAAGTCAGGTCTTTTTGGGAGTTATTTTAGGAAATAGCAAATCTCAATGAATTTCTTTCAGAGCCTTCAAAGTCATATGATAGGGTGAAACTATGTTACATACATTTTCTAAAAATAGTAAATATGCATAAAATTTACCATCTTGACAATTGTTAAGTGTACAGTTCAGTAGGCTAAGTATATTCATATTGTGCAACCAACCTCCAGAACTTTTTATCTTACAAAATTGAAACTCTATACCCATTAAATAACAACTCTCAATTTCCTCCTGAAAATCCCAATTTTATGTTTTCTACTTACAAGCTAACAAGTTATTGAACATGCAGTTTCAGCCCATATCAACCACAATCCTACCTTCTCTTTTTATGAATTTGACTACTTTAGATACCTTATATAAGTAGAATCATACAATATTTGTTTTTTGTGACTTATTTTACTTAGCCTAATGTCTTCAAGGTTCATCTGTATTGTAGCATGTGTCAGAATTTCCTTCCTTTTTAAGACTGAATGTTCCATTGTGTGTGTGTGTGTGTGTGTGTGTGTGTGTGTATCCCACATTTTGTTTATCTACTCATCTGTCAGTGGATATATTACATACATTTCCTAAAAATAGTAAAATATGCATAAAATTTACCATCTTGACTATTGTAAATAATACTGCTTATTAATATGAGTATACAAATATCTGTTTGAGTTACCACTTTCAAATCTTTTGGATATATACCAGAAGTGGAATTGCTGGAGCACATGATAATTCTATTATCAATTTTTTGAGGAACTACTATAGTCTTTTCCATAGTGGCTATACTATTTTATATTCCCTCCAATGGTGTATAAGGGTTCCAATTTCTCCATATCCTCGCCAACACTTGTTATTTCATTTCTTTTTTAAAAAAAATGTAATAGCCATCCTAATATGTATAAGGCAGTGATCGTTGTGATTTTGATTTTCATTTCCCTAATGATTAGTGACGTTAAGCATCATTTCATGTGCTTGTTGGCCATTTGTATATCTTCTTTGGAGAAATATCTATTTAAGTTCTTTACCCATTTTTAAATTTGTTATTTTTTCTTGTCATTGAGTTGTAGGAGTTCTTCATATACTCTAGATATTAAGCCCTTATCAGATATAATTTTCAAATGTTTTCTCCCATTCCACAGGTTGCTTTTTTTGCTCTGCTGGTAGTATCCTTTGATGCAGAGAGCTTTTTGATTTGGTAGAGTCCTATTTATCTATTTTTACTTTTGTTAGTTCTTTGTGTCATATCCAAGAAATCATTACCACATCCAATATAATGACGTTTTTCCATTGTTTTCTTCTAAGAGTTTTATAGTTTTAGATCTTACAGTTAGATCAAGAAAACAAGCAAGATAGGAAAAGAGAGACAGGAGATAGGTGGTTCAATAGCAACACAGGTTTATTCCAAGGAGGAGAACCTGCCGAGGGGACTCCAGAAAACTGACGCCCACTACCACTTACAGGCTAGGGCTTGGGGGCGATTTTGCAGTTGGTGTTGCTAGGAGTAACTAAGGCTTATGGTTAAATAAGTTAAAAGGAAGCCTTGTAGTTAAGCCTTGTAGTGAGACAGGATGCTACATATGGCAGGATGTTGTTACAGTCTGAGTTTTCCATCCCAGGGTAGCTAGTAAAATGGGGAGGGGGAATCTCAAAGATGGTGATACTCAGGTTAACATTCTTGTCTTTGTGTGTGTGTGTGTGTGTGTGTGTGTGTGTGTGTGTGTGTGTGTGTAGAAAGGCAAAAGTTATAGGAGATGGGATGGTGGTTATTAATCCTTCTCTTTTCTTTTAAAGTAAAGTTTAAATTCTCAGATGGAATAGCTACCTGCAAGGGTAGCTCCGGCGAGGGCTTGAAAGTGTATATTATTGTGGGGGGTTGTATATTTGTATTGCTGATACACAGATAGAGAAAAGTAACTAAGGTCTACTCTTTTGGGTTGTGTGAGGTTTAGAAATGAGCACAAGGGAATGTCTGCACAATTGTGCCAGGGTGCCCCAAAGCTAAAGTATCGTATCCTTTGTGTTAATTTGGCATATAGATGGCAGTTTACACATGTGGGACATGGCCCATTGACATGAAATGGAAGTTGGGCTAGAGTGGCCAGGGGAAGTGATGTGAGTATGGGCCCTGGAGGGACACACATGCATTTGTTTGTACATGTGCATCTTCTGTATCTTTGTGAGTGTCCTGGGTTACGTGTGCATTCCTCTCTACATAGACATCTTTGTTCTTTTGTATCTAGCTAATGTTTGTATTCGCCTGTTTAAGAGCCAGAACTCACCAATGTCGGAGGAGTTGAATCCCTTTTTGTGTGACCATTTAAGTTGAAGGCATAGAAGGTATCTGAGAAAGGTGTATGAATCTATTGAATTCCCTTCTGGTGGGTTTTGATAAACTGCTGCTGTTATTTGTTGGGACATATTTATGGTAAATTCATTATTTGCTGATACACAGATAGAGAAAAGTAACTAAGGTCAACTCTTTTGGGTTGTGTAAGGTTTAGAAATGAGAACAAGGGAATGTCTGCACACTTGTGCCAGGGTGCCCCAGAGCTAAAGTATCATATCCTTTGTGTTAATTGGCATATAGATGACAGTTTACACATGCAGGACATGGCCCATTGACATGAAATGGATGTGGATAGGTGTCCTTTTCTGTGGATGGATGGCCAGAAAATAGGAGAGGGCATGTCTGTACTCTGAGATGATGGGTTACGTGATTTCTGGAAGGCTGAGGAGTGAGCATATATTTACAAAGGTGTGGAGGAAAAGAGTTCCTTAGGAGGACATATGGGATGGATTAGAGAAGCAGTGTTGGATACAAAAGGGTGCTAGAGTGTTTAATGTGACTTGGGAGGTAATGGGTCCCCAGATTGGAGGTTTGGGGTTTGTTGGTTGGAGATGGGTTTTGATAAGTTGCCATTCTGGGAGGTATGTTTGGAAATAAGGGCATGTAGCAGCCTTGGTAAATTGTGGGGGTTTGTGATTGTAGGCCATCTTTTTTAATTTTTCAAAGTCAATGATAAGTTCTACCAAAGGTTCTGCTAGAAGTTTGAGATGTATATTGATGCTAGTTTGTGTCCAGGCAGTTAAGTTGAGTGGGGTGGCTGTGAAGCATTGTGTCTGGGTTGACATACAAATCCAGCAATTAGATATGTTTGTGTTGTTTAGAAATCGGTGTGTAAGATTGACGATAGGAGTCCAGCTATTAAAGGATAATGTAAATGAGAATGTGTCAGATATAGAGGCTATTGTGAAGATAAGGGGCCAGTGTTGAGGGTTAAGTTTCATGGTGTAATACTTCAGGTAGATGTAGCACTTCTCAAAGCAAAATACAGGTCAGAAAGGAGTACCAATGGATAAAGTCAGGAGAGAAGGTCAGGAGAGAAATCACATAGATCTCCCAGTAGCCAAAGATCAGCAATTATTGAGAGTAGTTCATTGATTAAAGGTGGATTATTAGGGGGGTGAAGGGTAAGATTAGAGAGGAAGATACATAAGAAATTGTTGAAGGTAGAATTCATCAACTCAGGGTGTGTCCCTCCAGGGCCCATACTCACATCACTCCCCCTGGCCGCTGTAGCCCAACTTTAAGTACTTCAGCACATTTTCCAGGTTTGTTAAGAAAAATCAGCATACAACCCCAAGGTCCTGAAAACCCTCTTCTACCAATCCAGAAGACCTTCCTGCCTTCAATTGAAACTTCCAACTAAAAATCATAAAAAGATAAGTGTCCAGATTTAATATTTTACATGGATGTTCTTTTAATAATACTGCCAATAGTTGCTGCTATATTAATCTTAGCTTGCATTATACAACATTGCTATTAAAAAAAAAACCCAGACTGCGGCACCCCGTGGACCTCCCATTCTCCTGGTTATAGGCATGGAGAGGTTGCAGAGGTGTTCACATGTGGTTTGGGAAAGGTAGCATCTGCATATGGGTAATGTGTAGGGTGGGCCAGAGGTCTTTGATAAGAGAGGGCCCCGGTGAAGGGAGACTGTGTAGGGCAAAAGGTCTACCATACATGAGCTCTAATGGGCTTAGATTGAGAGGTTTTCGGGGGAGGACTGGGAGTTTTATTAAGGCTAGAGGCAGAAGTGTGGGCCAATCCATTTTAGTTTCAAAAGTTAGTTTTGTTAGGTGTTGTTTTAGAAATGCACTGGCCTGTTCTACTCTACTGGATGATTGTGGCTGGTAGGGAATATGGAGAGTCCATCCGATTCCTAGGTCTTTGGTTAGTTGTTAGGTTGGAGCCGCAACAAATGCTGGCCCGTTGTCAGACTGAATGGAGCAGGGAAGTCCAAACCATGGATAATGTGTGTTAAGAGAGTTTTTCGGAGGTAGTAAGAACACTTCTCTTCATCCAGTGAATGTGTCTACAATTGTTTGTTTAACAGGGAGCATGTGAGTGAAGTCAATTTGCCAGTCTTGACTTGGGAGATGTCCCCTTGCTTGGTGGGTTGGGAAGGATGGAGGTTTGATAGCCCCTTGAGGAGATGTTTGACTGCATGTGAGGCAGGCTTGGGTTAGATGTGTAAGGGTGGAAGACATAGATGGGATGAAGTAAATGTGAGTTTGTAGCAGTTTGAGTAAGAGATGATGTCAGATGTGGAAGAGGGCATGTATTTGTGTGAGAATATCCTTGAGATTGAGGAAGAACTAGCTTGTTTGTTTTTTAGGAAGAACCATCCTTCTTTGTTAAGAGTTTTGGCAGAAGTAAGGGTTTGAATTTCATTGTAGGAGGGTGTTAGAGTGGGAAATATAGGCAGTAAGGAGAAAGGTTGAAGGGCAGCAGCTTTTGCTGCTGAATCAGTGGGAGAATTTCCTTGTAAGATTGGGTCTGTGTCCTTTTGGTGTCCTTTGCAGTATATAACTGCTGCAACTTGGCTGCTTGTAATAATTTGTGAACGAGTTTTCCATTGATAAAGGAGGTTCCTTTGATAGTAAGGAATCCTCTTTCTTGCCATATAGTGGCATGAGAGTGGAGGATATGATAGGCATATGTAGAGTCTGTGTAGATGTTGACTGTCTTGTTTTTAGCTAGAGTCAGTGCCTGTGTGAGAGCTATTAATTCTGCTTATTGGGAGGTGGTGTGTGTGGGGAGAGGGTTGGCTTTTAGGGGCTTGTTTTCAGCAATGATGGCATAGCCAGCTTTGGGGTTGGGGCTTTTGTAAGAGCTGCCATCTATAACCAGTTTGGTGCAGAGTTGATGGGAGTTTCAGAAATGTGTTGGAAGTATTGGATAATTGTATCTAGGATTTCAAGACATGAATGCTGTGGTTCCTGGCTTGATGTAGGTTTGGGAAGAAGGGCGGTTGAGTTAAGGATTTTACATTTTTGAAAAGAAGTTAGTGGGTTATTAATAAAGATTTGTTGTAGACAAGAGAGTGGGAGAGAGTGAAGGGAAGCATGACTCATAAGGTCATGAATATTGTGGGAAGAGGAGGCAGTTATATTCTGGTAGAGAGTTAGTTTCAGCGCTTCAGTTGTGAGGATGGTGGCAGCGCCTAGGGTTCGGAGGCATGACAGCCATCCTTGGATGACAAAGTCAAGTTGTTTTGACAGTTATGCTACAGCTTGTGGAGTATCACCATAGGATTGGCATAATAGTTCAAGGGCAGTGTTGTGTTCTGTGTGTACATATAAGGTGAAAGGTTTGGTAGAGTTTGGCAGTTCTAGGGCTGAGGCCTTTGGAGGGCCTCTTTCAACTTGTGAAAATGTGAATTAATTGTGTATGAGGGTTTAAATGCTCGTGGATAGGGATAGGGTCTTGTGAAGTTAGAGAGGCTAGCAGACCAAAATTGAGTATCCATAATCAAAAATATTCTATAAGATCTAAAAAGGAAAGAAAGTCCTTCTTTGTAGCGGGTAGAGGCATGTCTTGAATTAGATGTTTATTTTGTGTGGGGATGACTCAGGTTGTAGGAGTTATAGTGATCCTGAGATAGATTATTTCTGTTTTGGCAATTTGGGCTTTGGTGGGAGAAACTCAACATCCGACTCTTCCTAGAAAGTTGAGTAGTTGAGAGGTATGTTGAATGCAAAGGACTGCATAGAAGAAGATCATCAACATATTATAGAAAGGTACTTGGGGACTAAGTCAAGATAGGTCCTCAGAAAGGGCTTGTCCAAAGAGATGAGGGCTGTCCCTAAAACCTTGTGGCAGGACTGTCCAAGTTAATTGGGGAGAATTTTGTGAATCAGGATCTGTCTGTATAAAGGAAGAAATAGTTTTGACAGGTTAAAGGGAATGGTGAAGAAGGCATCTTTTAAATCTGATACGGAGAAGTGAGTGATGTTAGGTGGGATGTGGGAGAGCAGAGTATAGAGGTTTGGAACGATGGGGTGAATGGGGATGACAGCTTGATTAACAATTCGCAGATCTTGATAAGCCAGTATGAACTATCTGGTTTTTTAACAGCTAGTATGCGAGTGTTGTGAGGAGAGTTGGTTGGCTTTAGGATATTTTCTTGGAGCAATTCAGAGATAATGGGTTTGAGTCCCCATTAAGCTAGATGAACTTAAAGGGTATTGCGGTTGGTTAAGGTAGGATGAGGGGTTTTATAGACTAACCATGATGGAGGTATGATGGCACACAACGGTAGATGTAGAAATGTCCTAAACTGTAGGATTTACAGAGGGAAGGAGGAAGGAAAGGGAGAATAGGGAAGAAGAGGGGAAGGCATCTGGGTGGCAAGGTAATGAAAGGGGTGGAATTAAGGGGGGTTGGTGAGGGGTAGAAATGTATGGAAGCCTGAAACTTTGTTAGGATATTCCTTTCTAGGATAGGTGTGGGGCATTGTAGAATAACTAAAAAGGAGTGAGCAAAAGTTGTGTTGCATAGAAAGCAGAGTAGTGGCTTGGTTATTTTAGAAGTAAAAGATATCTTACCTACTTTGACCATAGAGACATAGGAGTTAAGGAGGGGTCCTGCGTATTCTGGCAAGGCTGAGTACTAAGTCCCCATGTTCAATAAGAAAGGGACAGGCTTAACAGACACTGACAGTGTTACCCTAGGTTCTGTGATGGCACTGATGGCAAGGGTGGTGGGAGTGGCAGATCCTGGGCCCCGTCAGTCTTCAGTAGCCAAGCCAAGGAACTTAGCCAGTCCTGGCTGAGAATGAGGAAACCTGGGAATATTAGAAGTGATCAAACAGGGGGGAGAGCCTTGCTGTTTACAATTTGACTTCCGGTGTCCTTTCTTTCCACAAATGGGACATGGTTTTGGGGGACAGTTTTGGGCATGCTTTTGCCCAGTGTCCTGGCTGGCTACATTTGTGTTTAATGGTTTTTTAGAGCCATTGGAACCGTGTTGAAGGACTGCTGCCAGAAGTTGGTGTCTGGTCTGATTTCCTTTTAGTTTTTGAGCATTTTGCTCCTCATCTCTATTGTTAAAAACCTTAAAGGCAGTTTTGCTAAGATCCTGATGAAAAGTTTGTGGATCATCCTCTAATCTTGGAAGTTTTTTTTTAAAACATATGTCTGGGGCTAATTGAGAGATAAAATTAAAAAGTAAGTAAATTTTACCTTTATTAGATTTTGGGGTAAAAGTAGTATATTTAAGCATCTCCTCTGAGGGGTGGGAAAAGAACAGGGCAGGGTTTTGTCAGGACCTTGAGTAATTTCTTTGATTTTTTCATAATTAACTAGTTTTAAAGCCGCCTTATTTATTTTAGCCAATAGGCAAGTTATTATGTG
>CAUYQG010201495.1:0-11455 GCA_963574415.1 Tarsius wallacei | reverse complement strand
AAAAGGGAATGCTTCTACACTGTCGGTGGGCATGCAAAGTAATTCAACGTCTATGGAAAACAGTGTGGCAATTTTTAAAATTAGAAATTGACCTTCCATAAGACCCAGCAATCCCCCTTTTGGGAATATACCAGGAGGAGCTCAAATCATTCTACAAAAAAGATACCTGTGCATACATGTTTATTGCAGCACTATTCACAATAGCAAAAACATCGAGCCAACTGTGCTGCCCATTGAAACTGGACTGGATAAGAAAAAAGTCATACATAGACATGATGGAATATTATGCAACCTTAAAGAAGGACAAAATTATGGACATTGCAGCAACTTAGATGGATTTGGAGTCAGTCATACTCAGTGATCTATCACAGAAACAAAGAACTGAGTACCACGTGTTCTCACTCATAAATGGACCCTGAACAACTATCATAATACTACAAAAAGGGATTGGCAGTAGAGCGACAATGCCAGGGGAGGGAGGACACATGACATCAATAAGGGTGCCTGACCCTAATCCAGGCGAAGTGAAGTCTAATGGGAGGCCCAAAACTTCACCTGTACTAAACCACTTATGTGTACAATCCTAACTTGTACCTACAATCTTAAAACTAAACTAAATTGAATTTCTTTAAAAAATTTCAATGCACGAAACTTTTTTTCCCTAGAGGAAGTATATATCAAACAAACCAGAATGAGAATTATATTTTCTAGGACTTTGGCCATTGTGAAATCTGTATTCGTCCTGAGGGAAAAGATACATATGAGCAGATATAGGAGGATGATGCAAAATGCTAAAATTCCTGAAAGCTCCCTGAGGCAGGAGCTTGTGTCTGTTTTATGCTCCACTGTATTTGCCATGATACTGAGCATTGCCTGGCATGCAGTACTTAATAAACAGTTGTAATATGCTATGAGAATGTATTGGGGGGAAAGGTCTTATAAATGCTTAATTTCTTTGGAATAAATCTTCAGTACATTGTAAAAGGATTACTCAACTTTACACTATATTGAAGTCAGTCTAATACTTTTTTTAAAAAAAAACATGACATAATAAATTTAAAATAAAATATACAATTAGAAGCTAATTTTCTTAGTTTGTCTTACTTTATGACTCAAAAAAGTATATATAAAATGAACGATTCTTAAGAATAATGACCCCACAGTCTGAGGTTTTGTGTTTTCCTTCTTTGTTAACCCTGGACCCTGTTATTGAAATGGAAAGTTAAACTGACATTTCTGCAAGTTTTTTTTTCTTTTTTATAGTCTAAAGGTTAATGAGCTGTGGTGTGGTTTAGTGCTGCGTGTGCTAAGCTAGCACCTAATATGTTAAGTTGGGCGTGATTCAAGCCTTCCAAGAAAAATGGTCTCAGACATCACAGATGGGGGAGGGAAGACAGAAGGCAAGAAGCGGATGCTATTGTTTTTGTGCTGTTGCTCAAGAACGGTGGTCCTACACTGCTGTTTGGGACATTCTGTACAAGCTGTTCTCAAGGGAGACATCAATATCCCACATTCCATTCTGAAAGGTGCTGGGTTATAGGTTATTGACCAGTTTAGGGATTTATAGCTGGAGTCAGTAATGGTTAAGGAAAAATGGCTTGACAATTTTATTACTGTAGAGGCCTGCTGGAAAAGTTAAACATAGATTTACCTAAGAACTAACTTGATCTTTACTGTAGTAGATACATGTATGTATATACACATACATTTAATTATGTACATGTGGTTTAATACCAACAATGCTTTGATTTTTAAAAAGAAATGTTGTAGCCGGGCTTGGTGACTCAGCCTATAATCCCGCGCCTTGGGAGGCTGAGGTAAGTGGATTGCCTGAGCCCGTGGGTTCGAGACCCGCCTGGGCAACTTGGCGAGACCTCATCTCTACAATAAATTGAAAATTAGCTGGGCATGGTAGCGCATGCCTGTAGTTCCGGCTACTTGAAAGGCTGAGGCAGAAGGATCGCCGGAGCCCAGCAGGTCGAGGCTGCGTTGGCCGGGAGCATGCCATTGCACTCCAGTCTGGGAGACAGAGTGAGACTCCAACTCAAAAAAAAAAAGAAAAGAAACGTTGTAAGATGAATTCATATGCTTGGATCACAAGGATAAGTACACTACATATTGCTTCATAAGAATATGTAATTATTGTAAGTAATTCAAATGCTGACAAATAAATCCTTTCTGAACAGTGGGAAAATTGTTAGCTTGTTTCAAATATCAGGGGATCAGAGGAAGAAAAAGAGCAAAATTGCCATAGAAACAAGCCACTATTTGCTAGAATGTTTCACATCCTGCTATCACTTTGCCCACTCCTCAAAATACATACCCACACAGTTGCTCACCCCATAAGCTGAACAAATTAAATACTTAATTTTTTAAAGACATACAAATGTTTTAAAACTGAAATTAGGAAGTTAATTATCACCCTGATTCTTTTTGTTGTTTAAACTCAAAATAATTAGCAGATCAGGACTTAGTTCTAAGAATGGGTTTGACGTTTTTATAGTGCATTAGAATATTCTTAAAAACTGCCAAAAAAAAAAAAAAGCTTTCAGAAATCACGTACCACAGAAAATGTCTGTGGTAAGTTTTAAGAAAGAATTATGAATTTCCATTCACTTAAATTTAGCAAGAAATTATTAAGCACCCAAGTGTTCATTTTCTAAATGGATTACAGGATCACGGCTTAGCAGAGAAGACTATATCCCCTTTCAGATACCCATGGATAGAACCAAAAGAATAGAGAAGTAGAAAGATATGTGTTCAAGGTTCTAAATCTGAGAAAGAGAACCACATTCACACTGATATTTCAAGGGATTTCTGCAGCGTATAACTCTTCATTGGAAAAGACAAAACTGGAAACAAATCCCTGTAGAACTCCGTTCTACTCTCTGCCTGCCCTCTTTTCATCCTCACCCCCGTATCAGCATGAGCTGGAACCAGGAACAGGAAGTGTAGTTGCAAGGAACAAACCTTTGAGAACACCGCGCTTATAGGAAAATCCAGCTAGAGAGAAAATCAGCAATGATTTCTGCCTAACAAACACCTTTGCTGAACAAAGATACAAGTCTTCCATATATAAAGTTACACTATACTAGAATTTCTCTCAAGAAGGTATTGAGTGCCTTCCATGAATCTGACTTTGTTTTATGAGGCTACATTGGTAAACTACACTAGCAAGTTTATCCAATGCATGAAGCTTATATCCATGTTAGGGAAGCCCAACAGTAAACAAATGATCAGGGTTATTACCTAATGTCATAAAGGAAACGAAGGAAAAAAGATATAATCAAAAGTAATTGAGGAGGTCAACTGTAGATGCTCAGAAAGGTCCTTCAGAGAAAATGTCTACTGAGCAGAGACCTGAAGGATGAGAACAAGCTAGCTTTTTAAAGTAAAATAAAATAAAATTGGATGGAATAGCGACAATCGTTCTTAAAATAAAATAATCATTCTTAAACTAAAGTAAAATAAAATAGGATGGAATTAGAGCAATCATTCTTGGCAATCTATCACAGAAACAAAGCACTGAAAACTACATGTTCCCACTCATTTGTGGGATCTGAACATTACTCATAATAGCACCAGGAAGGAATTGGCAGTCATGGGACACTTATGTATCTAATCCTGACTTGTACTCCACATCTCTGAAATAAAATAAAGTATAAGTAATAATAAAATAAAATAAAATAAACACAAGCCAGGGAAGAAAGCATTCTAGGAATTGGAATGAATGCTCTGCACCAAGGAAAGTTTCTGTGTGTTTAGGAAATGGAAGGAAAACAAAATCATAGAAAATAGAAAACAAGACAGAAAGTGGAATGAGATATCAGTGATAAAAGTCGGGATAAGGCCGGGCGCAGTGGCTCACGCCTATAATCTCAGCACTTTGGGAGGCTGAGGTGAGAGGATTGCCTGAGCCCACGGGTATGCAACCAGCCTGGGCAACTAGGAAAGACCTCATCTCTAGAATAAATAATAATAAAAATTATCCAGGCATGGTGGCATGTGCCTGTAGTTCCAACTACTTGGAAGGCTGCAGCAGAAGGCTCACCTCAGCCCGCCAAGTTGAGGCTGCGGTGGCTGTGAGTGTGCCACTGCACTCCAGTCTGGGTGACAGAGTGAGACTCCAGCTCAAAAAACAAAAACAAAAACAAAAAAAAGTAGAAGTAAACTTTGCTGGGTCTTGAGATCTTGAAATGGTGGCAATGAATGAGACTGGGGACATGAGTGAGCCAAGCCCTATTGCACCTTGCAGACACGGTTTGTAGTGTGTATGAACCCAACTGAGTTGATGGTTGATATAACCCACAGGATTTTTTAAAAGGTGCAGGATCTCACACTAAAATATTAAACTTTTTAAGGACGCTATTCACAATTACTTGATGTATGAAGAAATAGAAACATCTCAACAACTTTCAGGAAAATAGACAGGTAACATCAATGTTGAAATTTTCAAAAGACGTTAAAGCGACTATTATAACCATGCTCCAGGAAGCAGAGAAAATGCTCTCTTAAAAATGAATAGAAGGTTGATTTTTAGATCTTTTAGGAATCACCAAACTGTTTTCCACAGAGGTTGTATTAGTTGATACTCCCACCAACAGTGTAGAAGCGTTCCTTTTCCCTCATCCTCTCCAGCATTTGTTGTTTTTTTAAGTTATTGATGATATCCCAGGGTGCTTTTAATTTGCATTTCTTTGATGACTAGTGAGGCTGAACCTTTTTACACGTATCTGTTGACCACTCATGTGTCTTATTTTGAGAAATGTCTATTCACGTCTTTTGCCCACTTTGTAATGGGTCTGTTTGCTTTTTTTTTCCAGCAAGTTTGAGTTCCTTGTAGATGCTAGATGTTAGACCTTTGTCAGACATACAGTTGGCAAAGATTTTTTCCCAGTCTGTGGGCTGTCTCCCTGCTCTCTTGATGGTTTTGTTGGCTTTGCAGAAGCTTGTCAGTTTGCAGAAACTTGTCTATCTTATTATCTTTTATGGCATGGACAGTTGGGGTTTTGATCAGGAATTGGTTGCCAGTTCCAATTTCCATAAGGATGTCTCCTGTATTTTCTAAAGTTCTTATAGTTTGAGGTTTTACGTTAAGGTCTTTGATCCATTTAGAGTTGATTTTTGTGTATGGTGATAGGTAGGGGTCTTTATTTAATCTTCTGCATGTGGTCAGCCAGTTTTCCCAGCACCATTCACTGAATAGATTCTCCTCTTCCCAGTGGCTGGTGGTAAAGGCCTTGTCAAAGATCTAAAAATCGACCTCCCATAAGACACTGCAGTCCCTCTTTTGAGAATATACCCGGAAAAACTCAAATCACTCTATGGAAAAGATACCTGCACATGTATGTTTATTACAGCATTGTTCACAATAGCAAAAACATGGAAATCAATCATGCTCATCAAAGAGGACTGGACAGAAAAAAGGTGGTACATATACACCATGGAACATTACACAGCCATAAAGAAGGACAAAATTATGAACTTCACAGTAACTTGGATGGAATTCGATTCTATAATATTGAGTGATCTATTGCAGAAACAAAGACCTGAGAATCACATGTTATCATTCATAAGCAGACCTTGAACAATTATCGTAATACTATAAGAAAAGGATTGGCAGTAGCAGGAAACTGCTGGGGAGGGGAGATGGGACTGGCAGTAGTGGGAATCTGCCAGTGGAGGGGCACACCTCATCAACAAGGGTACCTGCATGATGAATATTGTATACCAAACCCTGAATTGCATCCCACATCTTTAAAAATAAAAAACAAATTTAAAAAGAATAGAAAGATAGGCTCAGCAAATAAATACAAGATATAAAAAATAAAAAACATTGTAGAATCTGAAAATAAAGTAACCAACTTTTTTAAATAGCTGAAATTTAAAAATTAATAGCATAATGTAGTTAATAGAGGATTCAGTGAAATAGATCAATAACTATCCAAACGAAGTTATAGAAAGAAAAGTAATTAAGAAAAAAAGACCAGCCCCTCAGGCACCTGTGAGAGAATTCTAAGAATCGAATATTCTTAATATCAGAGTTTAGAAATAGGAGAATGCGGTACAAACAATATTGATGAAACAATGGCCAGTAATTTCACAAATTCTATTTTAAAAAATTACAGAATCAAGGAGCGATGTGGATCCCCCAGTAGGGTGAAATTAAAATATCTACACTCAGACACATTCATAATCAAACTGCTGAAGACTATAAGCAAACAAACAAAAAAATTGACAGTAGCCAAAGGAGGGGGAGAAAACAAAAGGGCAAACTACATATAAAAGAGACTGTAGATTTCTCATCAGAAAACACAGCCGGGCTCGGTGGCTCAGCCTGTAATCCCACGCCTTTGGGAGGCTGAGGTGAGTGGATTGCCTGAGCCCGCGGGTTCGAGACCCCCCTGGCCAACTTGGTGAGACCTCATCTCTACAATAAACCAAAAATTAGCCGGACGTGGTAGTGCGCGCCTGTAATTCCAGCTACTTGGAAGGCTGAGGCGGAAGGATCGCCGGAGCCCAGCAGGTTGAGGCTGTGGTGGCCGGGAGCGGCCACTGCACTCCAGTCTGGGCGACAGAGTGAGACTCCAACTCAAAAAATAAAAATAAAATAAAAAAGAAAACACAAATAAGTAGGTAAAAATCTAGTGAAAGTTTATTTTCACTGTATTTCCTAAAATGATGGATCATATATATTACAATGATGAAAGATAATTATTTTATGAGGCAAACAAAACAAACAAAAAGGTTTCTGCCCTTTATGGAAATAAAGATAGACCGTGTGAAACTTTCATGTTTTTAAATTGATATAAGATCTTACGTCTAAATGAATTCTCAAGAATTTAATTTTTTCTGTCTAAAATGTCATAAATGTAAATTGCATATAATAGTATGACATGCTCAATACCTACTCAATTTTTATTAAAGTTTTATCTTTGATTTGGTAACTTTATTGAGAAGGTGCAACCTCCTGTACAATTATATTCTGTAATAGTTTCTTTTTTTTTTCAATTGGATTCTCACTCCGTCGCCCAGACTGGAGTGCAGTGGCACACTTCCGGCCACTGCAGCCTCGACCTGCTGGGCTCCAGTGATCCTTCTGCCTCAGCCTTCCAAGTAGCTGGAACTACAGGCACGCCCTACCACGCCCGGCTAATTTTTGATTTATTGTAAAGATGAGGTCTTGCCAAGTTGCCCGGGTGGGTCTCGAACCCACAGGCTCAGGCAATCCACTTGCCTTGGCCTCCCAAAGTGCTGGAATTACAGGCTGAGTCACCGAGCCCGGCCTATAATAGTTTCTAATGAAGAAAGATATGTATGCAGAGGTTTGCTGAATCACTGGCAGAACAAGATTCTAATAAACTTGTAATACAGATTATATTACTTTCTAATATTCTCTGCATTTACCATGTAAAAAGTAGCAATTTGCACAAAGGAAATAAAAACTGCTCACAGATAAGAAATTTAGATTATGGAATTCTTGTATTTTTATGTAGCTCAAGTCTGGCCTGGGAAAGAGTAATTTGGTATAAAGTGGCCTTGCACTTCATAACCACATGACATAAAAATCTCATAATAATGCCTTAAGCTGGCAAAAGTTTCCTTTGATATTTTCCTTTATGGGGATGTAAACCAACCTTCTCTATATTTTCCAGATAAAGAGAATTGATGTTTTTTGTCTGATGAAGATACAGAGAAAAATGGAAATAATTTCATAGGAAAAGAGTTTTTTTAAATGTTTTAAAAGTGACAAGTTAGTCTTTTTAAAAAATCTGTATCTGAAATTATTTCCTCATTAAAAACAACTTGAGAGATGACACTAATATTGTGAGGAAACAACAGAGGAAGTAGCATGTTTTTCAAAGTCTCCTAGCCATGAGGCTGCTGGTATGCGCCTTTTGTCTCAACGGCTTCCTGAACGTGAGTGGAAAACACGACTCTCATAATATTACTAGAGCCTTCTCCCCTCTCCATCCTCTTTCAGCTTGGTCATTGGGGGACTCGCCAGATGGGAAGAAACCTTTCAAGTCCATTACTCCTTTCCTATCCCTTCAACACCTTCGGCTGTCCAGTGGGGTTTTCACAGGTTCTAATATTACTGCAATGATTCAGCAAGCCCTTTGAATTATGTACAGGAAGGGAATAGTATTCTCTTCCTAATTCTTTTAGGAATTCACCTTTCCTTCCTAAGAATGGAGACAAAGAGCCAAGTGAATTAAGAAAATAATCATCATGGAGTTAAATGCTATGTTTTCAATGTCTGGGTTGGTAACAATAAAACAAGCAGGTCATCATCCGGTATGGCTTTCCTGAGGCAAAACACTACCTTAAAAGCCACTGGTACACAACTGCAGAAATGCGGAGAAAAGTAAAATTCGTCGCAGGTAAAAATAATTTCAACCCTGACAGTAATTATGTCTGCCATTCAAATTACTCCTCCTTGCATATCTGGTAAAATGTTTAAACTAGAAAAAGGAAAGTTCTTTGAGTATTTCTTCATTTATAATTCTCTATCAAAGAGCCAGGTAGGAGCTGGGGAATGCTCATTTTGAGCACATTTTAGTCTCATAGGTAACAGTCTACCAAATATAGGACACTGACTATGGGAACTGGTTATTCTCTTTCTGTTCCTACCCCCTGGACATTTTTTCCTCTCTGTCCTGATCTCTATCACACTGTGTCATGTTAGAGTGCAGCACATTCTTTTTTACTTAATCGCTGGCTTCCTGTTGGGTCTAGCCAATGGAAGGGACACACACAAGATGGTAAAGGGAGGGAAGAGAGAAAGATAGGCTACTTCTTTCTCCATCTCTGCCCGTCCAAGGCTTTGGCCATGGCTGTCTTTCCTAAAGCCAGCTCCTGTCAGGAGGCCCTTCTCCGTTCTTCTACAGCTCTAGCTCTGAGATCCTCTGCCCTTGCCCCCTCAGGCTAAGGGGTCATAATCATTTCCCCATTCATAGTTCATAAGTGTCCAAAAGATCGTATGTCTAAATGAAATCTCAAGTATTTTATTTTAATCTTCTGCACGTGGTCAGCCAGTTTTCTTAACACCATTTACTGAATAAGCTATCTTTTCTACAGTGTTTGTTGGTGGAGGTTTTGTTGAAGATGAGACAGTTGAGAAATTGAGGCACTGGTTCAGGAAACTCTATCCTGTTCTATTGGCCTATATGCCTGTTCTTGTGCCAATGCCAGCTGTTTTGATTATTGTAGCCTTATAATAAATTTTAAAGACTGGAAATGTGATACCTCCTGCTTTGTTTCTTTTGCTGAGGATTGTTTTGGCTATTCGTAGTCATTATGTTTCCGTATGAATTTCTGTATTGTCATTTCCAGGTCTGAGACGAATGATGCTGGTAATGTAATGGGCATTGTGTTAAATCTGTAGATCGTCTTGGGTAGGATGCACATTTTAACAATATTGATTATTCCTGTCCATGAGCATAGAGTGTAAACTAGTACAATATCTGTGGAAAACCCCTGGTGATTCCTAAAAGATCTAAAAATCGACCTTCCATATGCCCCTGCAAGCTCCCTTCTGGGAATATACCCAGAGGAATTCAAACCACTCTATGAAAAAGATCCCTGCACACACATGTTTACTGCAGCATTATTCACAGTAGAAAAAACATGGAACCAACTGTGCTGACCACTGAAAGAGGACTGTACCAAAAAAATGCGGTACATACACACAATGGAATATTACACAGCCATAAGGAAGGACAAAATTATGAACTTTGCAGCAACTTAGATGGATTTGGAATCTATTATACTCAGTGATCTATCACAGAAACAAAGAACTGAGTACCACATGTTCTCACTCATAAGTGGACCCTGAACACATATCATAATACTACAAAAAAAAGATTAGCAGCAGTGGGACAATGCCAGGGGAGGGAGGTCACGTAACATCAGTAAGGTTACCTGATCTCAAACCAGGTGAAGTGGGGACCAAAGCGAGACCCAATCTTTACCTACACAATGACCATTTAAATTGTACTCTTTTTTTTCTTAATCTCTGGCATCCAATTGGGTCTATCTTTAAAATAAAAATTAAAAAAAGAATTTTATTTTTCCCTCCTAAAACTGCATAAATATAAATTGTATATAATAGTATCACATGCTTGATACCTACCAAATTTTTATTAAGGTTTTATCTTTGACTTGGTGACTTTGTTGAGAAGATGCAACTTAATCCTACCTGCCACTCAGTAAAGAGTCCATTATTTTATTTTCAGTTTACCCTTTTGAGTGCCCCCTTTACGTCATGCTGGTACCAATTTTGGTTACAAATCTAAATTGTTATAGACTTTTCTAGGGAGAAAAAGTTCCCAGATCTTTTCCCTAACTCAGGCAGCAATGATCTTGTCTTCTAGGAATTTTCCCTTTATTCATTTTCTCCTATAAATTTCACTTACCTATTTTTCCTATTTTATATAACCCCAACTCTGACCATATTTATTTGGCATGGGGTACAATCTAACTCCAATTAGATTAATGTATCACTTCAATTGAATTTTGAAGCTTGGAAATAAGACATATTTATAAGACATAAAATTGAGGAACTCTTGGCTATCTTGTTTTCTACCAGGTAGAGAAAATTAGTTTATGAAAAATGATCAGCACAGCTGATACTTAAAGACAAACAGTGAGTACTGTTTTCTGAGGTGCAACAGCTACAAGCTTTTCTTTATTTTTTGGCTTGATATTCAATGCTTGCTTATATTGTTGAGTTTTCCCCATAACTTTTAAATAAATCTAATACATTTACTTTTATGTCAAAACTGTAATTAATTCAACTTTTATCATGTGTAATCAATTAGTCCTAATTAATATAATAACTAATGGTCTTGAAAAGTGGCCTCTAGTACAATCTTCATTTTTAGACCATAGGAACTATGTAACAAAAGACATTTTTAAGGGAAACCTTCATTTTCTGGTCAACAATTTATCCCATAGAACACTTAAAATAGCTACATGAGACAACATAACTTTTCAAATTTTAAAATTAAATGTCCGTATGAAGTTCAAAATGTATATATGACACAAAGGCTCCTAGTGTCATTTTTTAAATGAGTTTAATGCCTAGCCACTCTTAAGTGCTTTGAGCAACATACTTGTAAATATTTGCTTCTCTTTGATGGAATTAGTTTGTTGTCCCCAACTTTCCTGGACATTTTCAGAAAGAGTAAGAAGTGTATTTAGGTGGCCTTATAGGGAAAAGATCCCAATACCTGAACTTTGAGGACAGCCCTAGGAGGGAAGCCATACACGGTGGCCATAAAGTGCTGCAGTTGCAATGGTTGGATGCCACTAACAGAAGAAGGGGTCTTCCCCTGTTGAGAGGAGACAGGACCATCTTTCTAGGCATGTGACTGTTCCTCTGCCAGGATCAGTGCTGCTTCATCTTGTGAGTGGCAGAAATCAGCAGCCCACCACTGGGCAACTTGGCAAG
>CAUYQG010201494.1:0-28844 GCA_963574415.1 Tarsius wallacei | reverse complement strand
GGCAAAAGATATGAATAGATACTTCTCAAAAGAAGACATATGAGCCAACAGATACATGAAAAAATGCTCAGCCTCACTAGTCATCAAAGAAATGCAAATTAAAATTACACTGAGATACCATCTAACTCCAGTCAGGATGGCCATCATCAGTAACTCAAAAAACAACAGATGCTGGAGAGGATGCAGGGAAAAGGGAACACTTCTACACTGCTGGTGGGAGTGTAAACTAGTACAGCCTCTGTGGAAAACAGTGTGGCGATTCCTAAAAGATCTAAAAATCGACCTTCCATATGACCTCGCAATCCCTCTACTGGGAATATACCTAGAAGAACTCAAATCACTCTATAAAAAAGATACCTGCACAGATATGTTTTTTGCAGCATTGTTCACAGTAGCAAGAACATGGAACCAACTGTGCTGCCCATCAAAAGAGGATTGGATTAAAATAATTGTGCTCTTTCTTAGGATTTGTTTCTAGAAATGAATTAGTTGAATTTCAGCCTTGCTTATGGTAAGATTGGCTATAGGGGAACAGTGGGGTGGCTGATTGTGGGTGGAAGATAAACAGGGAAGCTACAGGGAGAGAAGCACCAACTGCTAGGGACACCCTCCTTTCCCTAGCAGAAAATTGATGACACACTGAAATTGAGGGATTGGAGGGGACTTTAATGAAGGGACTATAGATAGCGGTGTGGGTAGAGTTAAAGGAACTAAAAAAGATATCGAAGCAACCATGGAAAGTCTGAATGGGCAAAGAGAGAGAACAGTTTTGCCAGTACCCAGTGAGAGTTCTAGGTAGGAGCTAGGGAAGAATGACCTCTGACAGAAATGATAGTCATTGGTAGAGAAACACAGGTGCTTGTCAAAACTTCAGATGGGTGATAAATGCCAACAACTCTTTCCTCCTACCCTCCGATTCCCTGATGCTGCCTGCCATTGTCTTAGCCCAACAGAAGCCTAGGGGTTGAGTCTCTGGAGATCTGTAGAGGACTGGACAGAGAAGGGTGGAGAATGGATAGGAAGGAGTGGAAAACCAGAACACCAGTTCTGATACTTTCTCTCTGAATTAAGGCACTCACCCTTTCTGAGCTTTGCTTTCCTCACCTATAAAAATGTACATCATAATACCTACCTCAGAAGGTCATAATGAAAATAAATGAAGACCACTTAGCACAATTATATTTTCTTTACTTGTATTCATCATTGCCTACCAGTGGACCATATCAACTTACCATCTTGTCCATTTATCATTTATTGTAAGTTAATCAGAAGGGAAAGCAGCAGAGAAACTTACTTTGACAGACCTGAACCTTATATTTAGACTTGAAAAGTTCTAGACACCCTAGTGAGGTGGCCATTTGGGTTCCGAATTGTGCATATCAAACCCTTGTACTCTGGTAAAAATACATAGAATTTTTCACATAGTTGGATAATTAGGCCACATGCTGTTGGCTCTGCTAAAAAATGGTCATTTAAGTGTCCTTTTATTATTTTTGGCATCCACTGAGAAATTTAAATAGCTACTGCCAGTGTGCTTTCTATGTACTCTTTTAAAAAATGCTGAAACTGAACAGAGTTTAATAAAATTGCTGGACGGTCAGCTTTACCAAGCTCTCCCAGGGATAAACCTGAAAAAACAAACCCAAAACCCCAAAGTAAATACTTCTATAAATCGAGGACTTTTTTAAGTGCTCCCTGGGGAGTGTGGTTTGACTAATATGGGGTTGCTTTACAAGCAAGGGTGGAAGCTGGCAGCTTCTGAGGTGATATGACCCCTTCGTTTTCCTTTGGTTAAAATAGATCTATACAAAAAATGTGGCAGCACTGGGAACTAAGGGACCTGGAGATGTCACCTCTGTAATTCTTAAGTAGAAAGATGAATAGTGCAATAGTGTAAAATAAACAGCTATATTTCAAATATATGAATGCTCTTAAATTGCCAGACTCTTTTAGGAAATATAATTATTGAATGAGAAAGGTACCAAATAAGAGGAACAGCTTCCATTTATTCAGTCTTAAGAAGATTCTGGTCACTATTTAAAATGCTTTACACTTATTTTCTCACTTCATCCTTAGAGCAGCCCTATGAATGGATAGTGTTTTCTTCATCTTACAGATAGGGAAGTAAAGGATCTGAGAAATGAAGCAAAGTGAGTACAGTGTCATGTTTAGCAAGTAGCAGAGGCAGAGATGAAACATACAGCCTTTGACTCGTCTTTGACTTTGACTCCAGCAGTCCTAGCTGGTGTTGTATGCCATTTCTTTCTTAAATGTTTGTGGAGTAACTTGGGAATATGAGGAAATTTTGTAAAAGATGACAACTCAGGCAAACTTGTGTGAGATATTCAGGAGCAGTTTTTATCTTACAAATTACTTGCAGACAGTAGACATGTTCCTTGGTTTATTACTAGAAAACACCTTAATTGATCTCAATATCAAATCTACCACACTAGTTGAGCTAAAGGAGTTGTATGGCTAATGAAGCAAGATGTTTACCAAATATTCAGTTAACATTAATGATTTTTGATTTTTAATGACCAAATGTTATTCAAAATTTAACTTGAAGCAGTTAGATCATGTGCTGAAAGGCATCTTTAATTGTACATTTTATTGACTGTGAGAGGATGCAAAGTGGATTCCACAATTTTAATTAACTGTTCTTCCTCTGACATTTCATTACCGATTTTAGAAGTGATAGTGGATGGCAGTTACCTGTCAGATTTTTTCTGTAAAGAAACTAAGATGGAGAAGTGCTAGAGTTGTCTTAGTAATTGGAGAGGAAAGCAGGGAAGGGAGAGAAATGGCTGTTAGCTTAACATTTTAATAACATGGTTGGTATACAAAGCTGCTATCGTTTGTAGGTAAATTTTAAAAATTTGAGCAGATAGATCAATTGAAATAAAAAAATAAAGAAACCACAAACTTTAACTTTTGCAACTTTTTTGTTGCAAAAACAATATCTTTCTCCTGAAGGTAAGCACCTCCTAGACATCATATATCTTTACCTGAAGGGGTTTCTGAGGACTTTCTGTGAGTCAGAGTAGGCGAAGATGGGAAGGTCAGAGATATTGGATCCCCATCTAACACTGGGCTGATTTGCCAAGCACCTGGGACACATTTTTATTTCCTTTTTATGGTAAAAGCCAGAGAGAACACTGTGTAGTTTAAACACGGTTTCTGTATCTGGTGCCCGCATAGGGAGATGAAAGTAAGGAGTCCAATTTATCCAGCAAATGTACCCTAGCAAGTCAGGAATAATTACCTCCCGTGACATCTGGTGAAACTTTACCACATCCCCAGAGAAAATCTACTGGCAGTCCTTTTGAGTCATTTTCAGAGACCCCTCCATGGCAGGTGAGGCTATTTATTTATTTATTTCCATTTTGAAAGCTCCTCCTTTCCAGACTCCCTTTTAAGGTTTGCCTCCTGCATAATGAATGGAGAGCAGGTATTTTATTACCAGGTATCTCCCTGCTGCAGGCACTGCCTGGAGAAGTTTCCCTCCGTTTAGTTTCCAAGTCTCATTTATTTTCCCGGGCTTTCTACTGTGGGCAGTGCCTGGCTGACTACGTGATTAAATTACCATTATTACACTGTGATGTCTTGGCATGATCAGGGACTCAGTTGGAGAAGATAGTGCTGAGCAGGGAACATGTTTTTCCCTTTCCTCGAGCTGCCCCAAGTGGACCTTGGCTGGCTTGCTGGGTCTGTGTTGGCACCAGGATTGTCTGAAGACAAAAGGAAGGTCTGACCACATTTCAAGTATTTCTCCTACTAAGTGTAAGAAATGGACATTTCACTTTTAAGTAGGTTGGTTTTGAGTTGGGATCAACTGGGCAATGCATGATGATATGTTTTGGGGGGAGGTGTTGGCATTTGACATTCACAGCTATTTTATATTTTAAAAGTTATAATGTCATTTAAAAAACTATGATATCAATAATATATTTATATGTGATTCATTTACAGTTTGTACAAGATTTTAAAAACTGTTTATTCTCAGCAGAGGAGTTTGTTTGTTTTTTAAGTCAGGGTCTCACTGTGTTGCCCAGGTTGGAGTGCAGTGGCATGCTCACAGCCACCACAGCCTCGACCTGCTGGTCTCAGGTGATCCTTCCATCTCAGCCTTCTGAGTAGATGGAACCACCTGTGTGCGCCATCACACCCTGCAAACTTTTTGACTTATTGTAGTGAAGAGGTCTCGCCACGTTGCCCAGGCTAGTCTCGAACCCCTGGACTCAGGCAATCATCTTGCCTCTGCCACCCAAAGTGCTGGGATTACAGGCATGAGTTTGACAAAGAAGATTTTTTATTTTTTTATTTTAAAAATGGGGGGTACAATTCAGGCTTAAGAATACAAATGGTCATTGTACAGGTAAAGTTTGGGCCTGACGTTGGTCCCCACTTTGCCTAGTTTGAGATCAGGTATCCTTATGGATAAAGTGTGTCTCTCCCCACCCTTCCCTGGCAGTGTCCTGCTATTGCCAATCTCTTTCTTATGGTATTATGTAATTGTTCAGGGTCCACTTATGAGTGAGAACTCAGTGGGAAGATTTTTTTTTTTTTTTTTTTTTGAGTTGGAGTCTCACTCTGTCACCCAGGCTGGAGTGCAGTGGCAATATCATTGCTACCACAGCCTCAACCTGCTGGGCTCAGGCGATCTTTTCCGCATCAGCCTTCCAAGCAACTGGGTTGACAGGCATGTGCCACTACACCCAGCTAGTATTTTTATTTATTGTAGAGACTAGATCTTGCCCTGTTGCCTAAACTGATCTTGAACTCCTGGACTCAGGCAGTCCTCTCACTGTGGCCTACCAAAGTGCTAGAATTACAGGTGTGAGCCACCATGCCCAACCAGAGAGGTTTTAATTAAAAATATTTTATTGCTACACCAAGCCTACTTAAATAAAGGCACTGTTCTGCTTTTCTCTGTTTTTCATGTACAATGAAAACATTATTGTTATATTTGAAATGTTTTCTCATACACCCATATCACCAATGCCTGTACAATGCCAGCACATAAACAGTGCTAAGTAAACTCTTGTTGAAGGAGTAGCTCAACATCGCCTGTTCGTTGTATGTTCCAGCCAAACAGGAACAGGTACTACTTGTTCCACCTTTGGGATTTTACCCACTTTTCAGAAATGCCCTTTGCTTTTCAAGCTTTAGGGCTTTTTATACTGCTTATTTGTGAGGTTTCTCCTTCTGCCCCTTTGTAAGCACTGTTCTAGCGCATATCTTAATAAATGAGTTATTGAATGAGCACATGATTATACAGTCAACCCAAGGAAAAATTATGTTTGACATTTTGTGAATAATTTTTGTAAGGAATGATATAATAAAAATGAAATTTGAAACATTATTTTCCTTTTCCAATCCTTAACTCAAAACTCTATAATGCCTTCCCATTCCCTTTAGCAGAGATTTTCTAAAGTATGAAATCTGATCTTGGGATCATGCGTTTTCCTTACCTAAAATCTTTCAAAGAAGGACTTCTCAGTGCCCTTGAGATAAATGTACTTTAACTTCTTTAAAAATGGCTGAAAGGGTTCTTCCTCTCCAGGTACATTTCTTCCCCAGCCCTATGGACTCTTCCGCTTATTGAACAGTTTATTGAACCTGTGAGGTTTTCTCTTCCCCAAGGCCTTGGCATGTTGGGTTCCCTCTGCTTGGAGCACTTTTTGCCTTTCCTTAGTGAACTCCTTTTATGATTCAGGTTGGTCTCATTTGAAATGCTGCCTTCTCAAGGATGACTTTATTGTCCACTCCCTGCAGGCACCACTGATCACCACCACTGCCACCTTTCTCTGCCTCTGCAAGTATAGGTACTTTTCCTTTTTGGTAAGCCCTTGAGATAGTCTATCAATAAAATGGAATAATGTGTGATTTTTTTGGCTAAATCATAAGAAATATTAAGTCAATACAAGTTAAATTGAGAGTTTCCACAATTTTAAGCTTTTCTCCCATAAATTTCTCTTGAACATTTTGGTGGCTCACATAACCCTCCCCTTCCTCTCAAAACATATGCATTTATTATAGGTGAGTACTATGTTAAGTACTTTACTTACATTTACTCATTTGCTTCTTACATTGACTGTATAGTGGTTACTGTTATTATCTCCCATTTTATTGAAAAAACTAAATTCAATGAGCTGAAGAAACTTACACAGGTAGTGAATGGCAAACTGAAGTTTAAGTCCAGGCTACAGATACTCTTATTCTCTATAACCAATACACAGCTAGTATTTAGACAGTGGAATATAAATACCCAGTAAGTGGTTGAGATATTTTCAAACAGCCTTGTTTGTGTGATGGTTTTCTTCCATTTATCCCTTCATACCCGCTTTCTACTCTGCTCTTTGCCTGGGAGGTTCTCAGTGCACTTTGTAAGTGTGCTTCCTACTTTCCCTGGGTACTGCATTAACCCTGGGTTTCCCCATACTGTGACCACACCTTAGCAGATAGTTCTGCAGATTAATCCATTTGAGTGTTTTGTGTGTCATCTTTTTCTTGCCCATATTGCAATTGATATAGAACACCTGTTTTTTTAACTTATAACTGTAATGGTGGTTGTGCTTTTGAACTTCACATATAGTATGAAGCTGTATTTGCTTCTTTCTGCTTTGTCATTAAGTTTGTATAATGGAATTCTATAATGAAATTAAAGATTGCCATACTTAATTATGTCTTGAAAATACGAGGCATGCTACACTCACATATAAAGGACATGTTTTCAAGGAATTTGATCTCGTGACAATTTGACCTATAGAAGATTTTCCAAAATCCTTAGCTTGACATGAGACCCCTTGCATCTTGACAAGAGCTTAACTTTCCTCTTTTCTCTGCTGAGCCCCTTTTGCTTACCTTAAAAGTGGCCTCTGCTCTGTATCTGGGCAAGTAGTGTCCCAAATACTTAGTCCGTGATTGACTTTATGTCTGGCTTTAAAACAACTCACTTTAAAAAAAGTTTATATATGAAGGCAATCATATATTATTACATAAATGGGAAGTAAAATCTCTTTTCATAAATAGGTGAGTAAAACTTAAAAGAGAAATACCCCCCCCAAAAAAAGGTGTTATTCGGGTTAGTGTTACAAACAGGTTTTTACAATATTAGTGGTAAATTAATACTTTCTCATTGAATGAATTAGAAAGATTAAAAGTCAAAGAAGCATAACTTTATTTTTGTTGTTGTTTATCCTTTCAGTGGACTGTATGGTACCAGGGTTCCATTCCATGTTCTTTGGGAAACACGAGTATAATCTATATTTTTGTCCTTGATGTGCTCTCTCCCAGAATGCCTTCCTCTTTCTGGTTTCTTTTCCCAGATCCTTTCCATCCTTCTTTTTGAAACCTTCCTTTATCTTCTTAGCTTACATACATTTCTCCACCTCAGAACTTTGATTCTTATTGTCTGCCCTTCTCATTTTGACTTCTGACTGTTAATATTTCGATTTGTTATTTCAGGAGTTTATATTGTGTATCTTATCTCCCAAATTATATGCAAGTTCTTGTCTCTAAACTACATAAGGGATAGATACCATGACCTATGCTTGTGGAACTACATATCTATTAAGAGTTCATTAAATGTTTGCTGAGTTGAATAAGGTGACCCAAGGTAAGTTAGATGCTGTTTTCTCAACTATGGGTTTAGTTCACAGTTATGGTATGTTTTTATGTCTGGTTGGGATACTCGAGTTACAGCTTTACTTCTTGACTTCATGGAAATTTACCTTCAGGAAGTAGATATAGATTATAAAAGGATACACATGTAACTATGTAATATAATGTCATGTGGAGTTAAGTGGCATAAGTGAGGTAAATTAGCATGTATTGATAAAAAAGTTTGGGTTTTTTTTTTGATTCAATGGTCAAATAATTCCTTTCTGATAAGATAACATTTGAGGACAAACTTGAATGAAGTGAAGGAGGGATACATATGAATATTTGGGGGACACGCATTTTAGCTAAAAGCAAAGACAAGACTTATATGGGAATGTGTTTGATGGAGGCCAGCTCAGGGAGGAGAAGGGAGCAGAGGGATATGCCATTGGAGAGGCAGCAGGGCTGAATTATATGAGACTCTGCCAGCCATGGTAAAGATCTAAGATTTTAATTGTGAGGGCGGAAAGGAAGGAAATGATGTGATCTGATTTATATTTTTAAAAAGTTATTTTAGCTGTGGAGTATAGAAGAGGCTGAAGAGAACAAGAAGAGAGACAGGTGGTCATTCAGGAGGCTCTGGCTAATGCAAGGGGAGGTGTCTATGACTTGGAACCCAGTGATCTTAGTGCACAAAGTTAGAAGTGGTATCATCTCAGGGATAAATTTTCAGGGTAGGGCCAACCATGTCATGCCTTCTAATTTATTTGGTACTGTACAATGCATTCCAAGTAGTATTCTCTATTGGCATTTATTTTCATTTTACAACTCTATTAAGCCTTAAGTTTTCTTTCTATTTACCAAATATTCTTTCATTTATAGTTGTGTTTGAGATGACACTTAATGACTAATTAGTCAATAAAAACCAAATTTTATCTGAGGGCAAGAATGTGTTCCCATGGCAAATTTATTTATCTGTCTTTTTCAAAAGTAATTGCATTTTTGTATTCATTCTTGAATACTGTTTCAAAAATGTTGTCATTTCCCCAAATGACTATTTGGGAGATGGAATTTTTTATGCTATTCTAATTCTGTATTCTCTTCCTTTTAATACTCCCATTTCCACTTTCTATTACAAACTTCATCAGACCACTGCATGCTATTATAGCTATCATCACCATGGGGAGAAAATGACTAATTGAAGCTGCTTATTGATATAATAGAGCAGGTTGTGACACTTGGCGAGAATGCTGGAACGATGGGTTCCAGCTGATGTTATGTAAAAATATTCAGCCATGAAATATGCACTTGCGGATGGCTTTCTGCAGATGTCTGCAGAATGCAGATAATCTGTATTCTGAGAAGGTCTGCAAATTAAAGGTCTATCTGACCAGTTAGAATTATACCACAGTGAGAACAGAGTGGTACAATGGGTAATGAAATGGCCTTAAATCTTGGGCACTAATAATTATAGCCTGTCTATGGTTTAAGCAAAAATGGATGATTTTTACCCCCACTCTATTTAAGACGAAAGGGATCAGTTGGCAAAAAATGGTGAAGAACTTTATGGTTATTTTAGAATTCCTTTAGAGCAAGATATAGAGGTATCATGAATGGAGGTATGAATTGGTATGTTGTCTTTGGAAAACCATTTGGCCATAACTATCAAAATAAAATGGATATATACCATTTGGCCTAGCAATATCATTTCTGGCAATTTACCTTAGAATTATAGTCATGCAGGTACACAAAATTCTATGTAATATTCATCATGGTATTGCATTTAACAACAAATGATTAGAAACAGCTTAAATGTCCAGCAATAGGGCACTTGGTAAATTATGGAATATCCATACTTGGTAATCTTTGTAATACAATTAAGCCATCTCAAAGGATGTATCTGTATAGAACAATCTCTATGATATTGTTAAATGAAAAATGGGCTAGAATATGCTATTATTTGTGGTCACAGAAATTAAAAATTTATCTGTATATGTTTATATATATGCATGTTGAAGACTGTACAAGAGATCATTAATACCATGGATGGAAAGACATTTTTTCAGTGTATTTTGGTACTTTGGTATTGTTTTGGTTTTTTCTTACTTTGTGTATATATTATCTATTCAAAAATTATAAATTAAGAAAATTTTAAAGGTGTTATATTTGTATATTTTTTTCACTAAACATAAAGATACCTTTACTTCATTCTGGGCTGGAATGTACCTGATTTTTGTTTTAAGAGTGTTTCTCAGTATGGGATTTTATAACTTCTAATAGAAAACTTTTTATTAGGATATCATTGCACTGACACTTTTAGTGTTGAGGCGGTGACTCCCCTTTTATTCTTTATTTCTTGTCATGACTCTAGAGAATATAGTCCTACCACTTTCTTTTGGTGTTCCTGTCCTTCCTGTCTAGAATAACTATTTAGAAAATTGTTTTAATAAATGGCAAAATAATTCAAGCCCACTGACTCTGAATTTCTAATGGGCACATTTATGAAAATGATAGGAAGCTTCTGGAATTATAGACCTAGTCCCTTTCAACAACAAATAGAAATTAAGGGCTAGAAAAATGTGTATTATCAAGTTTTTAAAAACCCTCCCTACCCCCAACAAGATAAAAAGCAATTATTTGAAATGTTTGATCAAAAGCTGTGTTATTCCCTACTATTATATGTTGTGTCATGAGGTCCTGAGAACAATGTGTAAAATTGTTTTAATCATTGTTATAGAAGGAACTAATGGGTGGTACTATTCAGAAGCCCCATTGCTCATATTATGTTTCTTGGGGGAAATGGTGGGGAAGAAGGAAAAAAAAGAGATGGAAGAAAAATATATTCCTAGAAAACTTAAATAACAACTTGTAAATTTCATTCTCTGTTGCTAGAAAACCAACTCATTATACATGAATGTGTAATAAAACAAGTGTTTGGCACATTGAGGTGTATGAACTATGTAGTGTAATCAGAGCTTATTTTCTGCAGTGGAGATTGAAATTTATATGTTTCTTCTAAGCAGCACCTTTCATTCCATTTTTATTTTCTAAGGGAGAGTGAAATTTACAAGTTGCTGCTTAACAATACCAAAAGTGCTAGTTCTTATACAATGAATAGTGAAGTTTACAAGTTGCCATTTGACAATGCCCACATTTCTGTTTGTTTGTTCCTCCTTCCCCCTACAAGGTATAGTAAAATTTATAAGGTTCATAAAAACCCTCCATTATTAATACAAGGTTATATTGCTGGTGGGGATCCCACAAATGGCTTATGAACATATCTGAAGGGAGAAGTAAAGGTAGAGCGTTATGAGGCCGGACATTTTCTTTCAGGAACATTGAATTTATAATTGTCACTGAAGAACATGCCTTGTGTCCCTATGCCCCATGACCCCATTCTCTTGGCTCCTTGATTCTGCTATATCATTTGCTTATACGTCATTGGGTCTTCCTTTTTGAAATCCATCTTACTCATCTTCCATTGCAAGTCTTACTCAGATTGCACATTCCTCCTCTTTGATAGACTTTCTCCTCCCCTTCCATTCTCTCCTCTGAACATCCAGAGTAGCTATTGTGTGCACAATTAATTAAATGGATGGTTCATAGCCTTAGGACATCATTTCTATTATTATCTGGCTCTGCTACTTAAATATTTTATTATTATAGTATTTTATTGTTATTAAAATTAAAGTCATGCATTCCTTGTTTCACCAATTGTATTATAACAAGCTCCTTGAGGAGAGATATTATGCCTTAGGATTCCTTATGCTCCCAATGGGGGCTTGCATATAGTTATGTAATTGAAATGAAATGACCGTTTTACCAATCAAGAAAGCAGAGGTGAAAAAAGTTGAAAAAGCAACAGATACTCTTTGAGAGTTAGCCTGCAAATACCATTGCAAACAAATCCTTCCTTTCCTGTCTGTACATGCTTCTTCTCCCATCAAGAGATGAAGTCCTTTTTCCTCCCCTTAAATTTTATTTGGACTTTTTAATTTTTTATTTGACTTGATTTGGTCAACAGAAAATGGCAGAAATACACTGTGCTTGTTCTGGGTCTGGACCTTCGGATGGCTGGTGATTTCTGATTTCATTTTCTTGGAGCTTGGTGCCATCGCATAAAGAAGTCTGATCATGTTGTAGGAGAGAAGCACTTGGAGGGGGGTCCTGAAGGACAACAAAGACATGGAGAGAGGTCCAGCCAACTCCTAGCAATCCCAGCCAGGCAGGCGAGGCCATGTGAATGAAGGAAAGTCAACTTGCATCTTGCAGTCCCAGTTGAACTGCCCCAGTCAACACCATATGGAGCAGAAATAAGCTACCTTACTGAGCCCTGCCATATTGAAGAAGTAGGACAAATAAATTATTGTTGTTTTAAGTTACTGAGTTTTGGGGTGGTTTAATAAGCAACAAAGATTACAAAAATACACCCCAAAGCCGTACATCAAATTTTGTGGTCTGAAGCAGCTCTTTTTAAGCTTTAATATACATACAGATCTCCTGGAAATCTTATTAAAATTCTATTCTGGTATACAGTAAGTCTGAGTTGGAGCCTAAGATTCTGCATTTTCAAGAAGTCCCCAGGCGATGCTCGTGTTCTGTTCTATGGTCCACATTTTGAGTAGCAAGGGTGAAAGCAGAAAAGACCCTCTATCTAAGTATAGAGTCAAACAAACGTGTGTTTTGGCCAAGGTACTTGACTGGGTAAATAGTATTTTCTTCAAATCTAACTTTCCTTAGAGTGATTTTATGCCTCTAGGTATGGTGTCTGTTTAACTAAGATGGATGCTTTGTGACAATCATTAATAATGACAGTAACTAGGTTCTCTAACTAAGGTCCTATAAGTTAGACTGAAACCTGACAGATTAGCAAGAGAAAAACAAATTTATGAGCATGTGCCTTGCACATACACATTGGAGTGCCCCATGATGAGTAACTCAGAGGGGTGATTAAAACTTGACGATATATAACTTTAACAAAAGATCAATACATTTTTAGAGAAGTGACAAGACAAAGGAAAAGGAAAAGGACTTTGAGTTTCTAGGGTGGCAGGTTGTGAGAAGGTAAATATATGGGAGAACTAATGGAAGATAAGGGCTAGTTAGTAAAGTTTGTTATGTAGATTCCCCTGGTGTCTCTCCTGGCTGATGAGGATCTAGAGTTGTCTATGGTGATTAACTTCCCTGGTGTGTAAGGAGGGCACCTTTTTTATTTATATCCTGCTTTTAGGCAAATAGAGGGAGGGCAGAGAGATTTTCTCATATCTGGTTCTTTTCAGTTACCTTCAGCTCAAAATAATCCTTATGCCAAAATGGCATATTTGATTATTCACAATAGCAAAAACGTGGAACTAACTGTGCTGCCCATTGAAAGAGGACTGGATTAAAAAAATGTGGTACATATACATGATGGAATATTATGCAGTCATAAAGAAGAACAAAATTATGAACTTCACAGCAACTTGGATGGACTTAGAGTCTATAATACTCAGTGATCTATCACAGAAACAAAGAACTGAGCACCACATGTTCTCACTCATAAGTGGACCTTGAATGATTATCATAATACTATAAGAAAGGGATTGACAGTAGTGGGAAACTGCTGGGGGAGGGGGTGAGGTGGGATTGGCAGTAGTGGGAAACTGTCAGTTGGGGGAGGGCTCACCTCATCAACAAGGGTACCTACATAATTAAATATTATGTCTTAAAAATCTTCAGTTTCATCTTACCAAAACCTCTAGTTTACCATGAAAGCAATACTAAGAGGGGAATTCATATCTTTACGAATACACATGAAGAAAAAAGAAAAGATCACAAGTTACCAGCCTAACAAATCACCTAAGGAAGCTGGAAAAGTAAGACCACCAAAACCCTAACTTCAGCAAAAGAATCCAGACCACCAAAATAAAAGCCCCAATTCGGAATAGAAGACAAAAATGTATAATAAAAAAAAAATCAACAAAACAAAAAGCTGGTTCTTTGAAAGGATAAACAAGATTGATGGACCCCTAGCTAGACTGACCAAGAAAAAGAAAAAGCCCAACCAAGCACAGAGATGCAAAAGATCAAGTCACAACTGACACTGAAGAAATACAAAAGATTATCAGAGCTGCTATGTATACTTGTATGGAAACAAACTTGAAAACCTAAAGGAAATAGAGGACTTTCTGACATTATACAACCTCCTCAGGTTGAAATAAGAAGAAATCAAGACCCTAAATAGACCAATAACAATCCAGGAAATTAACTTTGTCATAAGAAAACCACCTACAAAAAAAAGCCCGAGACCAGTTGGCTTTCCGACAGAATTCCACAAAACATACAAGGGGGAGCTGATACCAATCCCACTGAAAGTATTCCAGGCAATTGAGAAAGATGGAACTCTCCCCAGATCATTTTACGAAGCTAACATTACATTGATACCCAAACCAGATAAAGATCCAACAAAGGAAGAGAACTACAGAAAAATGTATAGCAGCTGTCCCATGGTTTGTTTCCTTATACCTGGTTACAAATCTGATGTTGGAACTTACTTTTAAACCATATCCTGAATGTGAATAGGAACATAGATCCTTGATGAACATAGATGCTAAAATTCTCAACAAGATCTTAGCAAACCGGATCCAACAACACATCTCAAAAATCATCCACCATGACCAAGTAGACTTCATTCCTGGGATGCAGGACTGGTTCAACATTTGCAAGGCCATAATCATAATTAAATACGTCAAGAGAAGTAAAAATAAAAACCACATGATTATATCATTAGACATGGAAAAAGCTTTTGATAAAATCCAGCATCCCTTCTTAATAAAAACCCTTGAACATCTAGGCATAGATGGAACATACCTCAAAATAGTGGGAGCCATCTATGAGAAACCTATAGCCAGCATACTGCTAAACAGACAGAAATTGGAACCATTGCCCTTGAAAACCAGAAAAAGACAAGGATGCCCACTCTCACCCCTCCTTTTCAACATAGTTTTGGAAGTCCTACCTAGAGCAGTCAGGCAAAAGAAGGAGATCAGGGGTATCCAAATAGGAAAAGAGGAAGTCAAGTTATCCCTATTTGCAGATGACATGATTCTATACCTTTGAAACCCAAGAGAATCTGTCAAAACCTCCTTGCACTGATAAAGGACTTTGGCAAAGTCTTAGGGTAAAAATAAATGTGCAAAGGACAGTCGCATTTCTTTTTTTCTTTTTTGGAGTTGGAGTCTCACTCTGTCGCCCAGACTGGAGTGCAGTGGCCACTCCCGGCCACCACAGCCTCGACCTGCTGGGCTCTCGCGATCCTTCCGCCTCAGCCTTCCAAGTAGCTGGAACTACAGGCGCGCGCTACCATACCCGGCTAATTTTTTTGATTTATTGTAGAGATGAGGTCTCGCCAAGTTGCCCAGGCGGGTCTCGAACCTATGGGCTCAGGCAATCCACTCACCTCAGCCTCCCAAAGTGCAGGATTACAGGCTGAGCCACCGAGCCCAGTGACAGTTGTATTTCTATACACCAACAATAAACAAACAGAACCCCACATAAAAAGCACAATCCTAGGCCAGGCTCAGTGGCTCAGCCTATAATCCCAGCACTTTGGGAATCTGAGGCGAGTGAATTGCCTGAGCCCGTGGATCTGAGATCAGCCCGGGCAACTTAGAGAGACCTCGTCTCTACAAAAAATAAAAAATTAGCCGGGTGTGGTAGCACGTGCCTATAGTTCCAGCTACTTGGAAGACTGAGGTGGAAGGATTGCCGGAGCCCAGCAGGTTGATGCTTGGGTGGCTGTAAGCGTGCTATTGCACTCCAGCCTGGGCGATGGAGTGAGACTCCAACTCAAAAACAAAAAAAAAGCACAATCTCACAAAAACAAATTCCTTGGCATCTTCCTAACCAGAGATGTGAAACACCTTTACAGCAAAAACTACAAAACATTGCTCAAAGCAATCAAAGATGACACAAACAAATGGCAAAATAATCCATGCTCATGGATTGGAAGAATCAACATTGTTAAGATATCCATCCTACCCAGGGTAATCTACAGATTTAACACAATACCATTAAATTACTAGCAGCATTCTTCTCACACTTGGAAACGGCAATAAAGGAATTCATATGGAAACATAAACGACCACGAATAGCCAAAACTATCCTCAACAAAATAAAAAAAAAAAAAGCAGGAGGTATCACACTCCCAGACTTTAAACTTTATTATAAAGCTACAAGAATCAAAACAGCCTTGTATTGGTACAAGAACAAGCATATAGACCAATGGAACAGGATAGAGATTCCAGAAGCAAAACCTCAATTTCTTAATCAACTCATCTTTGACAAAACCTCCACCGTCAACCACTGGGGAGAGGAGTACCTATTCAGTAAATAGTGCTGGGAAAACTGACTGACCACATGCAGAAGATTAAAACAAGACCCCTACCTATCACCATATGCAGAAATCAATTCTAAATGGATCAAAGACCTAAACGTAAAACCTCCAACTACAAGAACCTTCGAAAATGCAGGAGACACCCTTTAAAAATTGGAACTGGCAACCAATTCCTGGTCAAAGCTCCAAATGCCCAAGCCATAAAAGATAAGATAGACAAGTGGGACCTCATCAAACTGACAGGCTTCTGCAAAGCCAAAGAAACCATCAAGAGAGCAGGAGGACAGCTCACAGACTGGGAAAAGATAGTTGCCAACTGTATGTCTGACAAAGGCCTAACATCTAGTATCTACAAGGAATTCAAACATGCCAAAAATAATGTAACAAACAGCCCCATTACAAAATGGGCAAAAACATATGAATAGACACTTCTCAAAAGAAGACATATTAGCATGAAAAATGCTCAGCTTCACTAGTCATCAAAGAAATGCATATTAAAACCACACTGAGATACCACCTGCCTCAAGTCAGCATGGCCATCATCAATAACTCAAAAAACAACAGAAGTTGGAGAGGATGTGGGGAAAAGGGATCAGGATCACTTCTACACTGTTGGTGGGAGTGTAAACTAATACAACCTCTGTGGAAAACAGTTTGGCAATTCCTAAAAGATCTAAAAACTGACCTTTCATATAACCCCCTACTGGAATTATACCCAGAGGAACTCAAATCACTCTATGAAAAAGATACCTGCACACATATGTTTATTGCAGCATTGTTCACAATAGCAAAAACATGGAACCAACCATGCTGCGCATTGAAAGAGGACTGGATAAAAAGTGTAGTACATATACACAATGGAATATTACACAGCCATAAAGAAGGACAAAATTATGAACTTCACAGCAACTTGGATGGACTTAGAGTCTATAATACTGAATGATCTATCACAGAAACAAATAACTGAGTATCATATGTTCTCACTCATAAGTGGACCTTGAACAATTAGCGCAATACTATAAGAAAAGGATTGGCAGTAGTGGGAATCTGCTGGGGGCGGAGGGATGGGGAAGGAGGCACACCTCATCAACAAGGGTACCTGCATAATGAACATTTGTATACTTAACCCTGAATTATACTCTACATCTTTAAAAGAAAAAAAAAATCTTTGGTTTCTTTTGGTTGTAAGTGGGTAAAACCAAATTCAGATTATTCCAAGAGAAAAGAAAATGGTGAATGTTGGGTCACATATTAGCAGGCCCAGTGGGGGCAAAACTGGCTTCTGTCATGGGTGGCTATAGGTACCTTATTGTATCTTTAATACTGCCTCTTTTATGGGTGAATATAGGTTTTGTGTGGCCTGAAGCCAGTTTGGAGAGCCTTTATAAAAATATAAATGACCATGTGAACATATTTCTAGAAAAGGACCTCTAAGCTTAAGTTGTAATAGCTTCAGGAAAAATTCACCTCTGCTCTCTCTGTCCATCTCACAGTTCTCTTCTTCTCCATGCAGTCTTCATTTTTCTTTCAGCCTCAATCCTTTAGGTCAGTAAAAAGGTCCCTAAGCAGACATATGCGAATTTAAGTGCCCAAGGTCTCAGAAGGCCCTTTCTCTTCCTGCTGATTCATACACATCTCCTCAGAAAAGACTCTGTTGGTTAGCTTGAGTCACATTTCCTATCTCTAGTGGGGGAAATGGGACACCTTGATTGAGATCTCAAAAGAATCACAAGCAGCTGGGGAGGGACAGTGCCTTAAAGGAATCAGAAGTTGAGCATTCAAAATAATGGGTGTTTACCTCCTCACCCTTCACTCACCCTTGTAGTTCTGGGAGGTAATCTGTTCTAAACTGGGTATATGAAACACCCATTCAAACTTGAATTTTCAGCTTTTTTCAGAGAGCAAACCAATATTAGCAAGAGCAAAGACCAAACACAGAGGCATGCTGGAAGGGCAATTTCTGGTTTTCCCAAGTCGCATATCACTAGGTAGCTTATAAACAGAAGGTACTAGGCAATAATAGCTGTATTGGAGCCTCTCCTTGTATTGTCTTCCAAAATTCACTCTCAGATACTCTTGACAAATATTCATTCCATTGATCAGTACTGCTTTTTGTCATAGAAGTCCTGTGGGAAAGAATGACAACTTGACTTGCAAATTCCATATTTATCTTTCCGTGTCCTTTAGATTTCCTTGTCCTTTACCTCCTGTCTGGAATGGGATGATAAAAAGAAAATGGAATGATATGAAGTGTGTGGTATCAAAAAAAAAAAAAAATATATATATATATATAGAAAGCATCTATATTTCCAGGGCACTACTTCACAATGCTGCCTTATTTACTATTAGTATTTCCATTTCATAAAAAATGTACTAATTCTGTATGGCAGCTGCCATTTAAAACTACCCTTTTTTATACCTGTTGTAACTGCTGTAATTTTTTGAAGTACATATTAGATATGAGAATATTAGCTAAGGTATGACAGCAATAACGAAAAGTACATTAAAAATAGAGACATGCAAAAAAAAAAAGAATACTTTGAACAACTGGGCTCTTTGAGGGCAGGGCTCCTGTCTTAGTCATTTTTTGTGTCCCCCCAAAACTCCACAAAGTGCCTTCCATATTTTAGGTGTTAAATGAATGAGAGAAATGAACAATCTAGTGAATGGCTCTGCTTTTAGAGCTTCTCTTTTTTGCTCTGCCTTTTCAAGCTTCAACTCTGGTCATGATTTCTATCTCCTCACTGGTCCCTTTTTTCCATAAAAGACTTCTATATCTTTTTTAAAATCCTGATCTTTTCTCTTTTAACCTTTGATTCCTGACATTTCCCTTTCCATTTCTCACCTTCTTTTATAGTACAACCGCCTTTGTCTGTTTCAGTCTCTCTTCTCCATAGCTTTTCATGTGTATTTTTCCATTCTGTGACTTTCCTCTTTTTTAGATACTGTTGGTGAGCTGGTTACTCTATTGAGTTAAAGAGGACACCCCATTGTGCCATTGTGAAAGAAAACTGATTAATTGACTAATGATATAATTTCTACTGTGTCAGGAGTCTTTTGGGGCTACCTACTGAGGAAATGGACAGCTTTATAATGGCATTTTCAACATAGTCTAAGCCTCAAAGCACCTGTACGTTTGTTCCTTTTCCTTTGATTTAAATATTGATCCTTAGACTTTCCTTATATTCTCTGTTTAAAAAATAATACCCATAACTGGACATACTACTTTTAGGTTCTATGTTTATAAAACTTAATACCCCTGACATCCCACCCCAGTCTATTCTTTGGCTTCCAGTTATTGCTTTAGTTATTTTCCAGCACAGGAAAGAGAACTAATCAGAACCAAGTGAACCTTCTAGAATTCTACATTGGGCACGTAGGAGGTATTGGATGCATACAATCATTAGGCTGATTGGATTCATATATTTGATCCTCTAATCTGATTTATTGTTTATTTTAAGGGTAGAATAGTATTGTGGCTATGATAATGAATTCTGACTCTAAATTTACTAGATTCAAATCACAGCTACTCCGCTTACTAGCTTGGACAGATTATTTTACCTCTCTAGCTTTCAATTTCCTCATCTGTAAAATGAATATATTACTAGTATGGATCATCTAGAATTACCATGAGCATTAATTAATATTACAAACCCCTCTGAATAGGACCTGAAACATTGTGAACATTCAAAAACTGCTAGTAATTCTCGATTTATTATTTTTACAGTCTATCCCAATTATTCTTCCCCATGAGGATCCAGTTAGTTACATTTTGTCATAATTGTTTGCTGGCCTCCTTTTTCTCATTTACATACTTTATAAAAATTATTTGCATTTCAGTTGCAGGCATTATATTACCCCAAACATTTAACTTTATATCTCTTAAGGTGAATTTAAATGTCCCCATCAATGTCCCTTTTACCTTGTAGTGTCCCTTTTTTCTTCTATTTTCTTCTGAAAATCCAATCAAGGATCATACATTTCAAGTCATTGTTAAATTTCTTTGGACTCTCTTAATCTAGAATAATCCCTGCTTTTTATTTATCTTTTATGAGTCTGTGTTTCTGAAAATTCTAAGTCATTATCTTGTGGAATGTCATGCAGTGTGGATTTGTCCAGTTGATGTTTTATCTTAGATTCAGTTTAAACATTTTTGGCCAAATTATTACCTAGGTGATGTTGTATCCTTCGCATTACTTCACACTGGAGATACATAATTTGTGCCATTTTTAGTAATACTGCTTGATTACTTGATATCCTCCAGATCACTTTATTTTTAAGGTTCGTCTTTTGCTTTGAAGTTAGTAAGTAATCTGTGGAGTGATACTTTGAAACAAGGTAACTATTTTGTGTCCCAAGAAGTCTTCACCCATTGGTTTTATCATCCAATGATGATTCTTGCCTAATGGTGTTTTTCTGTTTGTATTATCCTTATATATGTCTTGGCTGACATTCTTTGGTGACAAAATATATGTCTTGGCTGACATTCTTTGGTAACAAAATCCCCATATTCTTAGTAGGCTTGGATGATTATCATTATAATTGGAACAATTTAATACAACCTAACTCCAGTCAGGATGACCATCATCAATAACTAAAAAACAACAGATGCTAGAGAGGATGTGGGGAAAAGGAAACACTTCTATACTGCTGGTGGGAGTGTAAACTAGTACAACCTCTGTGGAAAACAGTTTGGTGATTCCTAAAAGGTCTAAAAATCGACCTTCCATATGACCCCACAATCCCCCTACTGGGAATATACCTGGAGGGACTCAAATCACTCTATGAAAAAGATACCTGCACACGCAAGTTTACTGCAGCATTGTTCACAATAGCAAAAACATGGAACCAACTGTGCTGCCTGACGAAAGAGGACTGGATAAAAAAATGAGGTACATGTACATGATGGAATATTATGCAGCCATAAAGAAGGACAAAATTATGAACTTCACAGCAACTTGGATGGACTTAGAGTCTATAATACTGAGTGATCTTTCACAGAACCACAGGACCGAGCATCACATGTTCTCACTCATAAGTGAAGCTTGAACAATTATCGTAATACTATAAAAAAAGGATTGTCAGTAGTGGGAAATTGCCTGGGGTGGGGCGGGGACGGGATTGGCAGTAGTGGGATTCTGCCAAGGTAGGGGGGCACACCTCATCAACAAGGGTACCTACATAATGAACATTTGTTTACTTAACCCTGAATTGTACCCCACATCTTTAAAATTAAAAATTAAAATAATAATAATAATTGGAACAATTTAATAATAGACCATGGTCCTCCTTTCAGCAAAAGTAAAATGTATGTTTCCTTTGTTGCTTCTATTATAGATTTTTTAAAGACACTATACATCTTGTATTGAAATATAGCATACCTATAGAAAAATTCACAAACCGTAAGTATATAGCTCAATGAAGTTCCATAAAATGACGTAACTATATGAACAGCTCTTTATTCTTTTATTAGGCTCAAATTGACCTTAATTTAGTCAGTGGAATGGATCGTATATATGCTAGTTCCTACATCCTTTTAATATTTCTCTGTCAGTCTCTGAGTTTGCCCTTGAGCAAAACAAGGATATTTCAACCGTATCTTTTATTTTTCCTACCCTATCAGTCAAGCCCTGTCTCCCTTTAATGGAGAATGGAATTTAGAAACAAAGTTTTGGCCTCTAGGTGGACTCCCTTTTAGATAGATGACAGATGGCTAAATAAACAGTAGATAGATGATGGATAAATAGATGCATATATGTAATCATCTACTAATCAGCCATTCAAATTCAACGTCACAGAATTCTTCCTCGTTTTCTCCTATTTCATTCTTGTATCTTCTTTCTTCTTTATTCCACAGTAAAAGCCTAATGTATTGATTTATTTGCTCTATCCTATAATACATAGAAAACAGTTCCAGAATTACTATATCAATACCACTCCTGACAATGAATCTACTAAGCAAAGTTCAGGATTTATTTGCACTTATTTTTGTCTTAATATTCCACTACAGTGCAATATACAGTGGAGGATGGTTTGGGGATGATTCAAGCACATTATATCTATTATGCACTATATTTCTGTTATTATTATATTGTATTTTATAATGAAATAATTATACTCACCATAATGCAGAATCAGTGGGGGCCCTGGGTTTGTTTTCCTGCAACTAGAAGGTCCCATCTGGGAGTGATAGGAGACAAATGACACCCAAAGTGCATTGCTTATGTCCAGTCTACTCCATAATCTCATTTTGGTTGCTGTCACTGCAGAAAACCCTGCTTCACAAAGATAAGATGTTGGAAATGGAAGCAGGCTTTTCAGTGTTTTTGTAGAAATCAGGATATTCCGCCTAGACTTTAATCCAGAACATATGTAGAACTGAAGTTGTCTCAAACAGACTTTTAAAGCCACTGTCATTTGTGATCTCAAGCAGTTGATCCTCTTCTAGCATGGACAAAGTCGATTCACCTGACTAATTCACAAATGGGTCACAGATACATTCTGGTGTCTTTTGTGATTGGGAAGTAATGCTCAAACTCTTTTGAAAGCTGAGATAGGTAATCATGCACCAGCTGGGAAAAAGAAGGCCCTGGCTCAGTCTCTTTCAAAATCTCTGCTAATGTTTGAAACTTGTCAAAAATCCCATGTTCACTCTCCCCCCGCCTATATCCCCCATAATTCCCGTTTGGCTTTGAATGTAACCACTGTATCTGCCAACTTAAACACAGTTTTCTTTCTCCCCTGAATCAAGAGATTGAGTTTCTTGAACAGGTTGAATATGTGACACAAGTAAGCAAGTTTTGCAACCCATTCTGTGTCACAGAAATGTGCTGCCAGTGGTGGCTGTTTTTCTAAAATAAATCTCTGGAGCTCTTGCAACTCAAAAACTATGGCCAGTGATCTACCTTTAGAAAGCCATCTCACTTCTGTGTATGAGAGAAGATGTGTGCTCTGTGTCTATCTCCTTACAGAGCTGAGGGAACAGATGTGAGTTAAGGGCATATACTTTAATGTGGTTGATAGCTTTTTACAAAAATTTATCCTAGCCGGGCTCGGTGGCTCAGCCTGTAATCCCGCGCTTTGGGAGGCTGAGGTGAGTGGATTGCCTGAACCCGCGGCTTCGAGACCCGCCTGGGCAACTCGGCGAGACCTCATCTCTACAATAAATTAAAAAATCAGCCGGGCATGGTAGCGCATGCCCGTAATTCCGGCTACTCGGAAGGTTGAGACAGAAGGATCGCCAGAGCCCAGCGGGTCAAGGCTGTGGTGGCGGGGAGCGGCCACTGCACTCCAGTCTGGACGACAGAGTGAGACTCCGACTCAAAAAAAAAAAAAAAGAGTTTATCCTTAAATGTACAAAGGCCTCAAGACAACACTTCATTCTAGCTATAGGTGGCAAAAGAAGTTATGTCAGGGAATACAAGTGTTTAAATATGAATGGAATCAAGAGTCATCATGGCTCCAGGAACAAGGAACAGCTTACTTTATGCCAGGTTTCTTAATTCCACCTGTGACTGGGGGGGTGGGTAGGGGAGGGGGCGACAGGGCGGGGAGCTTTCCCCGCGGCCTTCACTTTTAGCTTCTCGAGTTTCTTCTGGTCCTCTTTTTGTTTCTGCTTGAAAGCTTTATCTTCCTCGTCCATCTCCTTGGCCTGCTTCTTGGGCTGTTTCAGGGCTTCTTCTTGCCACCTTTGTGGCCGGACATGGTTCCTGCCGCCTCTTCCCCAGACCCTGCCACTGGAAACCACAATAATTTTAATCACATCCTGCAAAATGTTGTTAAATCAGGTGACGTGTTTTGGCTAAGCAGCATTTCTCTATGAATGACACAGTGCATAGACTCACATTCAGAAGCGACCTCTTTGCCCTGAGTAGTGAAACCAGAAAGCCAACCAGTCATAGTCACTCCATCCATAGCAGCTCCATCTGTGCATATACCAACACAAAATGACTAAGTTTTTCTGATATGAAATCATTCAAAGACTTGAATAGCTCTGCAGCTGTGGTATTGGTTGGTAACAAAAGTGCACATAACATGTCCTCATGCACATCCTTCTGAAAAACATATCACACAAAAGCAAGCATTGCTGCCTTGTTGTTAGCATCAGTAGACTAGTCAACCTGGATTGCATACCAGTGACTCATTAATCCTGTCTAGCAATTGTGCCTCAGTATCCTCTGCTATTTCATCAATTCATCTAGTTTTTGTGCTTGCTGAAAGAAAAACATGTACCATCTTTTGAACGACAGCCTCTCCTAAAAGTTCATGACAAATGTACTTAACAGCAGGCAGGATCAACATCACCAACAGTAAGGCACTTCTTGGCTTTAGCAATGTGGTTAGCCACTAAGAATGATGCTCTTAGTGCAGACACATTTGATGAAGTGTTGGCCTTCAACAGTTGCTTCAGTTCTTCATGTTCACATATTTTCTTTTGAAAAGCTCCAAAGGCTTGTCTTTTAATGCAGGGTGCTTGGTCTTCATGTGGCGAAGCAGTTTTGAAGGTTTCATGGCTTTGCTGGATAGCCAGTTGCCACATATTATACAAAGCTGGCTTGGAGAATGTGAATCACCTGTTGCAATTAACCTGTAATTTAAGTAGGTTGGTATTTTCTTTTAAATGCAGCTTTCTTTTTGTTGGCAGTCTTCTGCTGTCTCATCATTGGGTCTTTCCACCTTTTTAAAGAAACTCTCCAGTGATGTTTGTTTTTTACTCATTCTGGCTAGGGTTAGCTTGTAGGCTTACCAAAACTGTGATCAAGACAAGTGTGCAGTGCAGGAAAGAGGCATGGAAAAAAGTGGTAAATAAAATAATGGATGGGCCATGCATGGACTAAAATTAGAATCAGAATCTGACTTAAAACCTGCTACCAGATGCAGCAGTTCAATTGAAGTACATCAGCTCACTTACCACTCACTGATAGGATTTTGATATGCTTCTGCAAGTAATTGATTTATTATGGTCTCTGTGCAGTGATCAAACCTCTGCTAATGCGAATCTGTATTTGCAACCACTCCCTGGGGCTAGCATCACCGCCTTAGCTCCACCTCAGGTAATCAGGAATTAGATTCTCTTAAGTAGAGTGCAACCTGGATCCCTTGCATATGCAGTTCACAATAGGGTTCATGTTCCTATGAGACTCTAATGTCACTTCTGATCTGACAGAAGGCAGAGCTCAGGCAGTAATGTGAGTGATGGGGAGCGACTCTAAACACAGATGAAGCTTCACTTGCTCACCCGCTGCTCACCGCTGGTACTGGTCTGTGGCCCGGGTGTTGGGGACCCCTGCTCTATAGGAAACATTTTCATTAGTTTCTGGTTTATCCTTCATGTGCTTATTACAAAAAGAAGCAAATGCATATATATCCTATGCTTACTTTTTATTCTTTCATATGCATAAGTTAGCATGCTACATATACTCTTTCTTGCTTTGCTTTTTTATCCTGCCAATTATTCCATATTATTTATAAAGATTCTCTTCATTCCTTATTAAAGTTGAATAGTAGTCCTTTGTGTGATTATACCAAGGTTGTATCTAGTTTGAAAGGCTTTCTTCAAATCCAGTTGTAAAGTAATTCACTCATGTTTTCTTCCAAGGATGACATTTAGATTCCTTCCAGTATTTTAAAAAAATTTTTTTATTTTGAAGATGTGGAGTACAATTCAGGGTCAGGTGTACAAATATCCGGTATTTTGCTATAAGAAGTAATGCCACAATGAAAAATTCTGTGCTCACATTATTTCATACAGTTGATGGTGTGTGTTCAGCATGAATTGCTATAACTGACACTCCCAGCTGATAAATATATAAATAGGTAAGTTGATAGATATAAAGGAAAATAGGTATATAGTTTTGTTAACTAATGCCAGATTTCCCTTTACACAGTTTATACTGTTTTGCACTCTCACTAGCAATGTATGAGAGGAACTGTTTCTCCACACATTGCTGGCAGAGTATATTGTCAAGCTTTTGAACTTTTGCCAATCTGGTGGGCAAGAAATAGTATCTGTGTCGTCTTTTTTTAAAAATCAACTTTCTTTGTTTAGAATAGTTGTAGATTTACAGAAAAGTTTTTAAGATAGTAGAGGGCTCCTATGTACCTTATACTCAGTGTCTACCATTGCTGATGTCTTACATTAATATAATACAGTTATAATTCTTAGTGTGGTTTTAATTTGCTTTTCTCTTATTATAAGTGAAGTAAATCATTTGCATATGTTTAAAGGTCATTCCTATCTCCTTTTCTGTGAACTGCTTGTTTATTTTGCTTATTCTAAAAACAGGCTTTAAGAATTTAAGAAGTACATTATATTAGGGTGATTGGTACTTAATCTGTGATATATATGTGTGTGATATATATTGTATATATATAAAATGTTTTCTCCCATCATGCACTTAATTTTTGACTCTGATTATGGTGTTTTTTGCTATGCACATTTAAAAATTTTTATGTAATTGAATTTTTCAATCTTTTTCTATTTTTGCATTTGGATTTGATTCATAGTTCGAAAGGCTTTCTTCAAATCCAAGTGTAAAGTAATTCACTCATGTTTTCTTCCAATATTATTTCATGTTTTACATTAGTGTATGCCTTGATTTTCAAAACTAATCATGTTGACTCTCAAGGGCTAAAGAATTAGTTCCAGTAGAAGCTGGTGACTGGAGGAAAGGGAGAAGATGGAGAAGCCATACTCCTTACCTCTCCCTGCCTTCTAGGCAGGGAGATTGGGAATTTGGGATCATTAATCCAGCACTTAGCAAATAGAAGTCATCATTGAGTAACTGAAAGAATGAATGAATTTTTAAAAATTCTAAATAGAATGATGAGTGCTTTAAAAACTATGCTATCTCTGGAGACTCTGATAAGCAGTAAAGGTAGGAAGTGAGAGATGGAAGAACAAACACTCTTTCTGGTCTACAGCTTGTCAGGTATGAGAAATCCTAAGTTCCATGGATCCTGAGGGAAGGCTTAGCTTTTGAAGAGGGCTAGGCATGTCTTATTAATTCTTGTTTCCTCTGTGGAGTCTCCTTTCTTGACTGTGGTAACTTTGGAAACAGTACAATTTTGGTAATTTATCCTTTAGCGGATATAGAGTAGAGCAACTTTACTTCCACATTGGAAGTCCAATTCCTAGAGCCATCTTTATGCCAGATCTATAGTCATTTTTTCCCATGGATTTTTGCCATGTGCTTATGATAACACACATCTGAATTTGATATTTAGCATTAACTCAGTAATCTAGATGTTTAGAAATAAATGCAACTTCATTTATTATCATGTGATACTATTATATGACTATAGTTTTTTTGTCTTAATGAGTTAGACACACAATGCACAATTATGTATCAAACAATGGAACTGCTAAATTAATTGTGTGGTGATGGTCTTTATAACAGAATTTTACTTTCCAGAGTGTTTGCTTCATGCCTTCTATCTCACTTAAAAGTGTGTACTAGCCTGTAACCCAGCCTGAGTTTTTAGTTTGCCTCTGCCAGTTGCTGCTTTAACAAAAGTTTTGTGTTCTCTAAGTCTAATAAAAAAATGGCTTAAAAAGTTGTCTTAGTGATATTAAGAATGTTAAATGAGATAGTGTAGATAAAGTACCTAACACAAACAAGGCACTTAATAAATAACACTAGTTATCATTATTATTCATTGATCTTTATAATGCCTCTTGATTCTATCTCTCATCACCATCACCACTTAATATTTTATTTTTGTGTACAAATTATTTTGTATGTATAATAATCATACATTTTATTTTTTTCTTTGCATTTTAACTAACCTAATCTTTTTTGATTCTCAAGCTAATATTTTATAGTGAATAAGAAATCATTCTCTCCATTTTGGAAATGAGGAAATATAGACTTATTTTATTTTATTTTAAAGATGTGGGGTACAATTCAGGGTTAGGCATACAAATGTTCATTATCCAGGTACCCTTGTTGGTGAGGTGTGCCCCTCCCTCCCCATGCAGTTTCCTTCAACTGCCAATCCCCCCCGACCCCCGGCAGTTTCTCACTACTGCCAATCCCTTTCTTGTAGTACTATGATAATTGTTCAAGGTCCGCTTATGAGTGAGAACATATGGTACTCTGTTCTTTGTTACAGTGATAGATCACTGAGTATGATAGACTCTAAATTCATCCAAGTTGCTGTGAAGTCCATATGTTTGTCCTTCTTTATGGCTGTGTAATATTCCATTGTGTATAAATACCATATTTTTCATCCAGTCTAGTTTTGATGGGCAGCACTGTTGGTTCCATGTTTTTGCTATTGAATAGTGCTGAAATAAACATGTGTGTGCAGGTACTTTTTTGTAGAATGGTTTTAGTTCCTCCAGGTATATTCCCAATAGGAGGCTTGCTGGGTCATATGTAAAGTCAATTTCTGGTTCTTTCAGAAATCACTACTGTTTTCCAAAGAGGTGGCACTAGTTTGCATTTCCACTAGCAGTGTAAAAGCATTCCTTTTTCTCCACATCCTCACCAGCATCTATTGCTGTTTTATTAATTATGGCCATTCTTACGGGGTTAGGTGGTATCTCAATGTGGTTTTGATTTGTGTTTCTCTGATGATTAGTGAAGCTGAGCACTTTTTCATGTGTCTGTATATCTTCTTTTGAGAAATGTCTATTCATGTCTTTTGCCCACTTTTTAATGGAGCTATTTGTTTTTTTGTTTTTTCGTTTCAGCACATTTGAGTTCCTTGTAGATCCTGGATGTTAGCTTTTGTCAGATATAAAGTTGGCAAATATTTTCTCCCATTCTGTGGGCTGTCTCCATGCTCTCTTGATGGCTTCTTTTGCTATGCAGAAGCTTTTCAATTTGATGAGGTCCCACTTGTCTATATTATCTCTTATGGC
>CAUYQG010201492.1:0-16065 GCA_963574415.1 Tarsius wallacei | reverse complement strand
TGGGGTGGCAACTTTTTGTGTGCCTTGGCACTCTAGCCTGGCAGACGTAGTGAGACTCAAACTAAAAAAAAAAAAAAAAAAAAAAGAATTTGAATTCATAGTAATATACTGGGTTTTTTTTAGCCCTCTTTCCTATGTTGTCATATATATATATATGTATATGTAAGTGTATGCTTACATATGTCATACGTATATGTATATACAGACAAACATGTGTTTGTGTAACTAGTACCTTAAATGCAGATATGTCAGGCACAATTGTAATTGAAACTTATTATATTTTTCAGTAACTACCTCTGCAAAGTCTTGGCATCTTGGTGAGGCTCACTTTTTCCCTAATGTTGGATGAAATTTCAGGCAAGACTCTGCTTATCTGCTCACTCTTAGACAGTGAAAAGCCAGGGATCTCTCAAAAATGGTTGCAGTTCTGTCATCAATACATCCAGTCAAGTGTAATAATCAAAACTCTGTACTGCATTCAACATAGAAGTTGCTCTTCTGCTTTGCTTAGATCTTCACCAGGAGCAGAGCATGATACATTTATCTTCTTTCTACTCTCAACGTCTACCTCCTGCTTCTATCTTCCCCTATGCACACGTTGGCTAGCCCCAGCTTCTGACCCTCTTAGAGCTAGCGCAGAGGAAGAGAGAAGAGTTTGGAGGGCCTATTTAACTCTCCTGCCACCAAAATAGTAGTAGATATTTGCAGATGTTTAAAGATAACTCGCTTATGGATGCTTTCATGGGTGCTTTGGAGACTTCCTAAGTCTGGGGATCTATCGTCTGGCAGCTTCCACGGTACAGGTAAACGCATCTCCTCTGACTGACTTCTTATGACTCTGCTATTGCCCCTTGATTAAAATTCTACCACTCTTCTAAAGGTCTTCTTAGGAAAAGTCTCCTTAAGATGGTGCCATGATCTTTGTCTCCTTTTCTGTGAAAATGTAAACTTTTCCAAATGTTGAACTCTCCACCAAGTTTCATTCACTGAGCAGAGGTGACTGGAAACCTCCTCTAGCCCTCACTCACCAATGACTCCACTAAAAAGAGTGGGATTAATTGTGCCTATTGTCTTAGGGCCTCAGTTGTTGGTGAGAACATAGTTTCAATTTTATATTCTATAAAATGTAGCATATACATGTGAAAGAGAACCAAATGATTTTCCAAGTCAGCTTGGTGATCATGAATCTGTAAAGAGCCACTGATGGGCAGGACTGTGGTGTCTGTTCTCCTCAGGTTTGATGTGGGCTCTTCTCATCACAAGGGCTCTGCTCCAAACATTCCCACCTGTTTGCTCCCTTCTCACGAACACCTATGTCTTTCTTTAACATTGCAAAATAAGAAAATGAAAAATTCTTCATTGATCCCCATCTAACAGTCTTATATTTTGTCTCTGAAATGAGATTCTGAAGTACTCTGACAATATCCCTTCACCAATATTTCCAAATATTTCCAAATATGTTTTTCTTTGAATAACCTGAAATGAAACTAATACAGTATGTTACTAATGAATGAGACAAATTAAACTAATATGGATAACATATATAAAAATTAATTATAGAGTTAATTAATCAAAAGATATTTATTGCTCGCTTCATTTCTGTTCTATGCTAGTGATTTGGAGGGACTAAATAAGATCATTCTAAAATATCAGAATATTAAAATATGTGGGTATGAAAAAATATCTGGCAAGCGGGCAAGGGGGCTGTCAAGGGGCTTGTCATTGAATTTGACTAGTAGGAGCCCCCTGGCCTTATGAAAAGCAAGCGGAATTTGTTGGAAAAAAACTGGTTATTGAAAATTCACCTCTAAAGACACAAAGGAAGGGTAAATTCTTCATAGAGATTCCCAAATTATGATTCAGAGAATTTATAATTATTTATGTTCCAATTATGCCTGTGTATAAGATTAGGGTTAACATAAAACTCATTTAAAAGATAGTAAAAATATATGCCTTTAAAGTTTGGGTGCTACGTGCTGTTGTACCCTTAGCACACTATTGCCTCCTGGTGACAGCATAAGCAAATTGCAGGGTCAGTGAACAAAAATTAATCTTAGGTGACGAATTTGCTTCAAAAAAAGTGATAACTTTTTGACACGTTGAAATTATAAATGATGAATTATAATTATAAAATAAGTGGAAGAGATTATAGGTATGAATGAGTTCAGAGTAAGTGAGGGCAATGTGGGCAAATGTGATCATCAGTGGTCCTGGAGAAGAAATGGACACAAGTTACTTCCGGATGAGTGAATAGGGCTTAGGTGAAAGATATTGGAAAAGACATTTCATCAGATGGCAGGTTTTCAACAATAGTCTCTATTTTATCATCCTTTCATTTTCATATCTAGCACAGAGCTGGGCACAGTGGGTAACCTATAAATGTTCGTTAACAATGAACTCTATGTGTGCTAGATATAATGAACTGATTTGACTGACTGCAGTGGAAGGGCCCTATTGTGACTAATGTCAGCTGAGTCTATAAGGAGATCTGTGCAAGACTGTGCAGTAGGGTGCATACTAAGAGGAGGAGTTTGGGCTTTGTGTGGTTTACAGTGAGTACTTTTGAGTGACAGATTAACAGTTTGATAAAGGAAGGTTAACCCAGCAGCACTGTGCATCAGGAAGGAAAAGCGGATTGTCCTATACATTTTTTTCTTCCTATCTACTTGTTGCTCTCAACTTGAGTCCTTATTGATTCTTGTCAGAATCTTCTGCTCGGACACCCTTCATGGATTCTCACTACTTATAGAATGTCTCAACTTTTTAGCCTGCTTATCAAGGATTTCTAATATCTGATTCCTAAAGGTCTCAATCTCCTGCTCTCCTATGTGGAGTGTCCTCAAATGAACTCCATTCTCCAGACAGCTGATTTACTCAAAATTGTGTCATACTCTTGGTTGCCTTTATGTCTTGGCTTGTGGGGTTTTCATCCTGCTGCTTATCTGTGCCTATTGCATGCAGTGTGGCCATATCAAATTTATTCTTCTCCAGGGAGTCTTTCTGCCCTGAGAAATGGTCCCTTCTTAACTTCTGAAGCAATTATTGTTCATCTCTTCACTTAGCAACTAGCATGTACCTATGACTTTGTAGTCATCTCTGGTATATCATATCCCTCTTTTGAGATTACAGATTTCCAGAATTGAGTTCTTGCATTAAAAAAAATCTCCCTAGAGAATGCAATACAGGTACGTGTTTCAAGATAGGGACAGCAGACAAGGAAGAGAGGAAAGAGACAAATGCAAGAGTGATATTGAAGAAAGAATTCACAGAACTTTGTAATTACTGACTTTTCTAAATTCTTCCTGGGCTTATTTTTATTTTTATGCTGTTCAAACTCTTGAGATAATAGGTTTCATATACATCTGTACTCTTGTGCAAAGAAGTTCTTCCTTTTATTTGTCCTAAATTGCCCTTTATACTGATGATCCTATTTAAAGCATAAGGTCTATATGCCTTTTAAAGGTTAGGGCACTGTTTAGCCAGACGCCCAAATATTTATATACTGAGACCTACACGAGTGTTGTCTGATTAATACCTGTCTTCTTGGGAAAGCTGTGAATAATGTCAACATGAACTACATTATTCCTGCTAAAAATTCATCCATTTAGTTTAACTTGCATGTAACGACACCTGAAAGTCAGGAACTGTTTGCTGAGCGCTGTTGCAATACTGTTGCAGCTCATTCATAACGAATGGCGATGATGTACCTTCAGCATACCAAATGGGAACATCAGCATAAATGGGAAATTTAGGGGCTTCTGGAAACCTTTAATATGTGATGAATATAAAGGGAAAATGCAACGAGTCTCAGAAAAATGCTTGTTTGGAAAAAAAGACACCTTTAGTAATAAAATTGAATTGGGAACTAAAACTATGGTGTTAACCATATGCTTTACATTAATGCCAGCTGAAATTTATCAGAAATAGCTGAACAATAAAGAAGGTGGGAATGGAGCTATTATATAGACCCAGGAAGGGCTGGGGAAGACAGAATGTCACCATTCCCTTTTGACCTTTCTCTTTCTTCTTTTTTTATTTCTTTTTTTTTTTTCTCTCCTGTTATATGACTCTTTATGCTTTTTCTACCTTCTTAAAAACTAGATACCCTGGTCTTTCATCGGGCTCTTCCTTTTCCTCTAATTGCAGACTCCTTTCTCTCCTCCCTCCTATTTATTTTCTATAAACCTATGCTTCTTTCACTTCAGATGTTCTCCAATGCTCTGTTCCCTCTCTCTTGTAACTTATAGGATTCTGCAAAGCGAGGGACCTTGAAGCCATCTGATTAGTTTTCTCTTTTTACAGGTGAGGCTGAGAAGCCCCCCAAAAGTGAACTTACTTGCTCAAGACACCCAAATAGTGAGCAAAAAAGCACTGTACCTTAGTGCTGAAAGGGACTGAATGTCATCTGCACCATTCATTTATCCAGTGCAGCAACACTTTCAGAATACCCTGAAATAGTCAGTTTGAGGATATTTCCAGGGAGAACAGTCAACTTGGTTGGTTAGGTGCATTATTATATTATTGGAGGATTCTGAAGACAAGCTATTCTAAAGATTAAATGCTGCCTCCCTGTAATTTTCTTCCACTGATCCTACTTCTGTCCTCTAGAACTTTAATGAAGACTTTATTTTATGTGTTTGCTTTTTAATTATGTGATGAAACATACCCTTAAGGCTTTCCTTCCTTAAGTCAAACACCTCCAAATTCTGTTAGTGTTTTCTCATGTCACATGGTCTACATATCTCCCATCATTTTAGAGTCCTTTCCTGGATGGTCTACAGCCAGTATCATCCTTGTAAGATGACAACATACTTGGGCACAAAACTTCAAATAATATTTAACCTACACAGACTGATGACTCATCATCACCTATCATGCTCTGAGAATTTTATCAATTTACTTGTTCTCATCACGTTGTGCTCATATAGTGTTGATCCTGAAATTAGACTCAGGTAAAACCCATAGGTTTCTTCCATTTAAACTGCCAAGATACTATATCTTTTTAGCTCTTCTTAGCAGAATATGAAATGATTATAACATTAATTCAGGTCTTAATACGTATTCCTATAAATTTTGGTCATTTTTCTTTCGTCTGGACTCTTTCCCGGCTGCTGGTTTTACCCAGGTTTCTGGACTTGACCATGTACTGACAACTTCCTACTGGTGAACAGTCAACTTTGATCAATGAATAAATTTATTTTTGCTGTATTTAAGTACCTATACATATGATAATCCATCCATACAATGATATCCATACAGTGATATTTGCCAGATACAACGTGGAGTGGCAGTGTCATGCACTGCAGAGTGGAATGAGGTACACTTCGTCTTGTGTCAGTTAAGGTTCATTTGATTACAAGCCATAGATATTAACTGGAAGAATTCTGTTGTACCTCACATAGCTAAAGGAAGAATAGCTAATCAAACCTCAGAATGGGTAATTCAGTGCTACGTGTCCCTGACATTTTCTGGAAAAAGGTGTCTGGGTCTTTCCATTCTACTTTTAAAAATTCCTGGAAAGATTGATCCAACTCGGGTGCCACTGAGGTTCCTGGAGCTGTCTTGGTTTCTACCTTCCCCATTCTTGGTTTCCCACTTTGCTCTGGGTAATGTAGTCACAGGCACAAGGTTTTGCTACATATACACAGAGCCACAGAAACCCAGCTCCTGTGCTCTAGGCTTCCCAGTGAAGGGGACGTGTTATATGATACACACAATAATTCCCAATAAAAGCATGAGAAAGAAAGCACGTCTTCTGGAATATATAAGAATATAGCCTCATTAGTATATAGGAGAGCAAGGTCAGGGCAGTAAAGAGATATTCTCTAACATCTATACAGTGTTGAAGAACAACCAAGGGAAAAGTGAGAGATTTAAAGACACTACAAAACTTGGTTATGGTGTAGAAGTGATTCTACCATAATTTGCTGACCTCATTTGTTCATTCATTCACCAAAGATTTTTTATGTGTTTTCCCAGCACTAGTTGTTATGCCAGGGAAACCTTGGTGAATAAGGTAGACATTGTTTTTTTCTAATGGCACTTGTATTTTTGTGTGCATATGGGCACAAAAGGCAAGGAAACAAACAAAAAAGGTAATTTCAAATAATGATACATCTTATAAAGAACATCCAAAATGAGGTAGTGTGAAGGGAAATGCCTGGTGCTGGTGCATGGTCAGGCAAAGACTTTCTGAGAAGACGTTTGAGATGAACCCTCAATATCTCAGGAGAAAGTCAAATCAGTAGACTTGGAGGACTAATAATATTTGGCTTGTTAAGTGTTATTTTGAGTCTTTAGATCTTTAAAGGTCCCAAATAATTCTAATATTTGAAAGTTAATAACAAGAACAGAAAGCACTAGGTAGATTGCTACTCAGTGATGAATCTTGACTTGGCTGTAAGAACCTAGTAGCCCTGATGACTTGACTGGGGTTAACAACTCTTGGAGTTTTCCAGCTTGCTATGAGGAGAATAAGCAGAGATTTAGATTTAGTTTCATGAAGCTTCATTATGGAGAGTGGGGAGTTCTGACTCTCCAGTTTTACCAACCCTAAGAAGCCCATCACTCTTCCATGGGTTCCCTCGAAGAACTCAAGAGAGCACCAGACCCAAACCCTCATTTGATAAATAAGAAAACTGTGAGGTTTAGTAACTTGCCTCAGATCACAGTTAGTTAGGGCAGAGCCAGGATTTGACCCCAGGCTTCTCATTTCCCAGTTCAATTCTCTGTCTTCCAGATCATTCTGACCCTGAAGACACAGGAGGATTTTTTTTTTTTGAGAGCTATATTTCTTTTCTCTCTCTCTTTCCTTCCTCCTCTCCCCTCCCCTCCCTTCCTCTCCCCTCCTCCCCCCTCCTTTCTTTCTTTCTTTCTATTTTTCTTTCTTTCTTCTGTCTCTCCCCACCTCTCCAGCCCCCCTCCACCCCCCCCCCCCACAACCAGAGTCTTGCTCTGTTGCCCAGGCTGGAGTGCAGTGGCTCAGTCTGCAGTTTCAACCTCCTGGACTCACACCTCGGTCTCCTAAGTAGCTGGGATCACAGGTACACACTACTATACCTGGCTATTTTTTTTTTTAAGCTTTCATAGAGACTGGTTCTTGCTATGTTTAGTCTCAGACTCCTAGCCTCAAGTGCTCCTCCTGCCTTGGCCTCCCAAAGTGCAGGGATTATAAGTGTGAGCCACTGTGACTGGCCTTGAGAGCTATGTTTCAAACTAGGGTGAAATCAAAGCTCACATGAAAAAACAATAGTTCTTCAAAATTCTAAATATCATTAATAAAATAAAATGTTTTCTAATCAAAGATATTATATATTAGTAATATATTTTATTAGGAACAATGACTAAGTAATGAATATTCTATAAAAAAATAAACACATATGGAATTACTCACAAGAGACCAATTAACTTTATAATTGTGTGGTTGGAGAAAGTGGATCATAAGATGCTGCAGAGAGGAGGTGATATTTAACCCAGGTCATAAAGGATGAGTAAATATACCACAGGTTGTGGGAGTGAAGACTAGAGGGAGTACATTATAAGGCGATCAGTAGGTGTGGTGGGATTGGGAGCCATGTAATTGGGATATTTGGAAGAAGAGGCCAAAGAAAAGGCAGATGAGATGGGATAAGGCTGAAAAGGGCTTTGCCTTGTTGAAAATTTTTGTTTTTGTTTTTGTTTTTTTAACTTTTTTTTAGCTTTAAAAATGTGGGATACAATTCAGGATAAGGTAGACAAGTGGTCATCATACAGGTAAAGTTTGAGCCTCCCCTTGGTCCCCACTTTGCCTGGTTTGAGATCAGGTATCCTGCTATTGCCAATCTCTTTCTTATAGTATTATGGTAAGTGTTCAGGGTCTGCTTATTAGTGAGAACATGTGGTACTCAGTTCTTTGCTTCTGTGATAGATCACTGAGGAGGCAGGGAGTCTTACTGACCCAAATCTCACTTTTTATTTTAGAGATGTGGGGTACAATTCAGGATTAAGTATACAAGTGGACATCATACAGGTAAAGTTTGGGCCTTCCTTTGGTCTCCACTTTGCCTGGTTTGAGATCAGGTACCCTTATTGATGTTGTGTCCCCCACCCACCTCAGCAGTATCCCGCTACTGCCAATCCCTTTCTTATAGTATTATGGTAGATGTTTATGGTCTGCTTATGAGTGAGAACATGTGGTACTCTGTTCTTTGTTTCTGTGATGGATCACTGATTATGATAGACGCTTAATCCATCCAAGTTGCTGCGAAGTCCATGTGTATGTCATTCGATATGTACTACTTATTTTTTTTAGCCAGTTCAGTTTTGACGGGCTGCATGGTTGGTTCCATGTTTTTACTATTGTGAGAAAATTTTCAACAATACCCTGTGATCTTGGAAATTCCAACACTTGCACTGCCCAATATGGTGGTCACATGTAGTCACTGAGCATTTAAAATGTGACTAGTATAAGGAATGGAATTTACTTTTAATGAATTACAATGTAAATTTAAATAAACAAACATGGGTAGTGGCTACCATATTGGACAGTGCAGCTCTGTAATATGGGGATCATATGAGTTTCCAGGTAGGTGTGTGATACAATTAAGTATGGGTTAGTGACTCCTCATTGGAGGACTCATTAGCATAAAGGTGAATCTATGCAATGCTAGGACAGTCAATCAAAAAAGGAAAAATTGCATTCATTGACCAATTTCTGCATGGGACAGCCTTAGAATGAAAACAATGATAGTCTTAGGATGAAGGATGGTCATAAAACAGGCTTTTCTATTGTGAATATTCATGTGATCAGAATGAATGCTACTTTAAAACCACTATTCTGTAACAGTATCAGTTGCATCATGATAAATCAATGAAAAGATAATCACAAATAAAACATTGTTTTATTAAGATTCCCCTCTTAAATTATTAGAATATGCTGTTGCATTTCTGTAAGATTTCTGAGCTTTTTATATTTTAAGAATGTGATAACTTACAAAATCCATTCAGGTTCATTTTTTTGTCACTAGTTAAGTTTCTAGTGATGTGGTGACTAACAGAGAAATCTTAAGTCTGATTCACACAGGGTGACCTTTAGAGGGACTGTGGCTTCAGTACACACTTTGGATAAATTCCAAGCTGGAGAGACTATCTTTCAACATTCTGAAAAACAAAGCAATCCTCTTAGCTACCAGTGGGATAAGGAAATTCTTGTTCAGCCCACTGTGGACAGGACTTGATCTATGGTGGGGGTACAGGCTGTCTTCACTCTGATTTGCTTCCTCCCTGCTGTCTGGTTTGGTTCTGGTAGTCGATCTGGTCCAGGATTTCATAATGAATCTGAGCCCTTAACCTCCGCTGCTCTAGGGAAGGTGTAACCCTAATAGTTGGTCTTAGAATACCTCATCTTATTAGCTCTCTCCCACCTCCCACCGCCCCTGACTGACCCAGGGTTAGGTCAGGAGCTCAAATCCAAATTTGTACCATAGGAAAATTGTAAACACTATGACAAGTCAGACTTTTTGTCGCTTCTCTTTTTCACATTTTCCTCCAAGGCTAAAAATATAATCCCAGCACTTTGGGGCCAAGGCAGGATTGCTTGAGCCCAGGAATTTGAGACTAGCCTGGGAAACAGAGCAAGACCTCACCTCTTAAAAAAAAAAAAGGGCAACCCCTTCAGGTCCACTCCCAATGTGGGAGCGTTTCTGTCCTCTCAATAAATCCTGCTTTCAAAAAAAAAAAAAAAAGATATAACCCAGATTTTCCTTGACTACCTCAAATCCAATCCAGCTAGATTGATTTCAGGCACAATTCCAGTGAGAGGGGGCGGGGGTGGGGGATAGGAGGAGGAGGAAGAAAAGGGGAGAGAAGAGAAGAAAAGAAATATAGTTCTAAAAAAAATACCTCCCCTATCTTGAGGGTCAGAATGATCTGGAAGAAAGAAAATTGAACTGGAGAATGAGAAGCCTGGGTTCAAATCCTGGTTCTGCTGGATCTGAGGCAAGTTACTAAACCTCTCAGTTTTCTCATTTATCGAACGAGGATTTGGGTTTGGTGATCTTTGAGTTCTTCCAGAAGGGAACCAATAAAAGAGATGGGCAGCACGGGATTAGTGAAATTGGAAATCTTACAGAAATGCAACAGGATGGGTGGGAGCAGTTGGAGGTGCTGTTTTTCCAGGTCTTCTGCAGAGGTGAGAATGCTTTTGGAAACCATGTAGATTTCCCTCCTTTTTATGTGTCTAGTCTTGGTAACCAGCAGGACAGGATGCCAAAGCACCCACAAGAGGGCAGCAAATGATTTCCATTCTAGTTTTGCTGCTGCTTAAAAAATCATTTGCTTCTCTTCAACGGTGCTTCTATTTAGTCAAGAAATAAAAATTTGACACTGTTGGGAGGAATGGGACCTGGGTTTCATTTCCCTGCGTGTCTCGTTAGTACAGCATATCGCTGGAGTGTGGCAAGTCCTGGCTGGTGGTCTCCTGGCCCGGGCTCATGGGATGGAAAGGCCTGTGGGGATGGTACCTTTCTGAATGCTCAGCTTTTGAAGTCAGGCTCTATTTCCAAGGAAAGGAACATCACAGTTTTGCATTTAGAATCTATAGGTTTTATTGTTTCAATGTCCCTTGTTTGTGAAGACCCCTCAGATTGTGCCTCTGACCCAATTATCGGATGCTGGTCAATTGTCAATTTACTCTCCATGAGACTGAGCATGGAGCGGGTGTCTTGAGGGAGGAGGTCTTCTCATTGGTCATCAAGCTGACTGCTGCCTTGTTGATGAGTGGTATATTCCCACCACGTGAAGCATGGACAGATCTTGACTGAATTTTGAGACTGGCCCTTACCTACCATCCTTTGATGCCCTTTTCTGTATACTTTTCTCTCTCATAAAAGGTCTTTTTATAGTCTCCAAATTCAAGTCAACAAATATTTATTAAGCATCTTTACTGGCAAGTCACTGAGCAGGTGCCAAAAAAGCCATAAAATGACACTGATAATAACTTACTTATTAAATGTATATGCTCAGCTCATTTGTTGATGTTTCATTAGTTCCCCAAACAACACCATAGGGTTTGTTTTTCTCCCCCCAGTTTGCAGATGAAAAAATTGAGACTGTGAGAAGTTAAGCAATTTGTTCCTTTGCTAGTTGAGGGGGAGCAGGGATTTGAACCCAGGCCTAGCTTACTCAGGGACCCTAACCTTGTTGTTATATTAGTTTTCTTCCTGGGAAGGCCTTTAGTCTCCAAGACCTTATAATTTGACACACTTTCCAAGTTGGGTACACATCAAAATCACCTAGGGAACATTTAAAAATCTTAATGCCAGGGTCTTCTCCTAGGCCAGTTAAGCATGCGTGTGTGTGTTTGGGTAAGGGGGGAAGAGGGTGGTGTCCCAGGCTCTGGCGTTTCAGAAAGCTCCCCAGGTGATAACTCTGTGCAACCAGAGCCAGGAAGCCCCTTCTGTGAATGGGAAGAGATGAGAGGTGTGAAGTCCAGGAACCAAAATAAAGAGAGGGGCACACTTGTTTTGGCTGGAATGCCTATCTGTGCCACGGTACTCTCCCCAGCAGGCAGCTGACTGTTCTTGTTAAGGTGAGCCCCCGTGTGCAAAGGAGCTCCCATCTGATAGCAGTGACAATAGCTTAAGTTTTTGAATACTTGATTCTCGTTAGGCACAGTTCTAAGTTTGTTCACCTGTTTCATCTCTTTTAATCCTCACCACAACCGAATACAGTAGATCTTACCTTTTCATCAAGTCAAAGATGCCATGGTTTCTAAGATGCACCATCATTTTATACACAAAGAAAGGAAGGAAAAAACACTACCCATTAATCCTAAGTCCATAAATTATGTTTTTTTCCCCAGAGAAAAATGTGATAAAACATGCATCTTCAAATTAATTAAATGTGGTGGTGTTAGTCCCATTTATAGATGAGGAAACAGAGGCACAGAAAGCTGATGTCATGTGTCCAAGATGACTTTAGTAAATATTATATTATGAACATTTATTATTCATCAATATTCTTTCTAAGCATTTTTTTTTTTTAATTCGGAGTCTCACTCTGTCGCCCAGGCTGGAGTGCAGTGGCACACTCATGGCCACCACAGCCTCAACCTGCTGCGTCAGGTGATCTGCCTCAGTCTTCCAGGTAGTTGGAACTACAGGTGTGTGCTAACACACCTGGCTAATTTTTTGATTTATTGTAGAGACGAGGTCTTGCCAAGTTTCCCAGGTTGGTCTTGAACCCTTGGGCTCAGGCAATCCTCTCGTCTCTGCCTCCCAAAGTGCTGGGATTACAGGCTTGAACCACTGCACTTGGCTCTAAGCATAATTTTTAACTGTAACATTAAGTTTCACATAGATGTATCCAATTATTTTAATTGTTCCCTTAATTTTGATTGATTGTATCTTTTTTTTTTTTGAGTCAGGGTCTTACTCTACCACCACAACTGGAGAGCAGTGACATGATCCCGGCTCACTGCAGCCTTAACGTCCTGGGCCCAGGTAATACTTCTGCCTCAGTCTCCTGAGTAACTGGGACTACAAGTGTGAGCCATTGTGCCAGGCTATTTATTTTATTTAAAAAAAAATTTTTGTAGAGATGAGGTCTTGCTACATTTCTTAGGCTGGTCTCAAACTCCTGGGCTCAAGCAATCCTCCTGCCTTGGGCTGGGCTTACGGGTGTGAGCTGTTGAGTCATATCTTGATGTAAGCTCTTATATGTCTTTTCTCAGAGTCTTGCCGACCACGGATTTGGTAGTGGACTACTTTGCAGCCAATAATTGAGGTATGTCTTCTCCATCAATTCTCCAGGTGCTGTCACATGAGAAAGATGCTGGGACATAATGGGTCTCTTGTAGACCTTTCTTTGTTGTATGGTTTTATATTGAGCCTGGGTGGTGGGTTGCTGACTGGATGCACACTACTGATTTCATCTCCCAGCGTCTGTAGTCCATCAGCATCAGGTCAGTCTCGCACTCACCTAACTGCTTCTTGAGAAGTAATAACTAATGGTTATACAGTTAATCAGGTTATGGGTGCATTGTTCTTTTTTCAGAATTGGGAAGTGAGTGGAGGAATATGACCTGAAGGGTGGATACACGTGATGATCAGGAAAAAGTTGCTGGGGCTTTTTGATCGTGGGAGGCCCAACCCTCTTCACTCGGACAGCTGTAGACATTCCTCACACCTGATCCCTCATAAGATATTGACACTTCTACAAGAAGCCTAAGCAGTTTCTTGTAGCCTGCTTTCCTCTCTTGAGCATTGCAACATAGTTGGATTCAACATTGATGAAAGTGACATAGTTTGTACTTCATGGGGGAAGGTGTCAGGTTATCTCAACTGGCTGAGAGTATGGCTAGTCACACCTGAAAGAAGTCATGTCCACACTGAAACAAGTATAGCTGAACCTTGGCTTCCCTGTCCATTATCAGTCATCCTCCTGTTAGTTAAGTGTTACAGAATTCATTCCGTATGCACTGGGACTGCACCTGGTATATCAGTGGACTGAAGGCTGGTTTTCTGGAAGTGCTGGTTATTTTCTTTCATATGGGGTCGATTTTTGATAAGTAGGGTTAGCTTCTTGAGATTCTGAGGCCATTTCTGATTTATCAGAAATATATTATTTCAGCTATTTATTGGTGTGTCTTGAACTTTCCCAAGACTTAGGTGATTAAAACAAAAACCATTTTATCATCTCTTGTTTGGTTTTGTAGGTCGACTGGGCTCAGCAGGGCAGTTCTGCTTATGTCACTTGGAGTCTCTGATGTGACTGTAGCCAGATGATGAGTGAACCTGGCATTATCTAAGAGCTGTCCTGGAATGCTGGAAGAGCCAAATCTCCCTCCCTCTCCATCTAGCTGCAGACCTCACTTCTCCATGGGATCTCTCCATCAGAGTTGTCATATTACCCTACAAGGCAGCTCAGGGCTCCCAAAAGAGTGAAGGGAGAAGTTGCCAGACATTCTTAACACTTAACCTGGAACTGGAACAGTGTCACCTCTATTCATTAGGGAGTCACATGAAAACCTACATTCATACAGGGAGTGTAAATGAACTATAATTTGTGACCGTCTCTACTCCACCATATATTGTATTGTGTATTCACACTTGGACTGGTCATATTGGTGAAAGTAGATGGAGATCAACCTGACCCCGAGGATTTTGAGGTATGCAATTGCTTCCCTACTGTTGATTTGATAAAGATGCCAAATGGGTCTTGTACGCATTGATAAAAGTTTTATTAGGAGAAAACCAGAAAGCATAGTGGACAGAAGATGGTGCTTGGTCGTCTTTTTGCTTTGAGTGTTGACCATTTCCATCCAAGGGTAGAAAGAGCTAGGCACTTTTCCTAATTAAAAATGGATTGTTGTCATGTCTTGCTCAGTTTTGAATGGTGAAGGTCTCTCAGTTGTTGGTGCCCTTGGAGTGCTCACAGCAGACCCTGCTATTGGGATGAATGGCAGGAGAGAGTCTAGACTGCATCTCCCAGAGGACAAGTACTGTATCTTAGCTGCTTTGTAGCTATAGCACCTGCCATAGTGCCTGACACAGAGTAGACAAGCAATTAATGTGGTCTGAGCTGAACTGCAAGTGCAATAAAGGAGACAGGGCAAATCTAGGTAAGCAAAGATAATGAAAAGCATGAGAGGAAATAAAAGTAATATCTTCTTACACATAGCTTCACATACTGTAGGAGATGGGACAGCCTAGCAATAGGGGAAAGACTTGTGACTGAAATCATGACAAGCACAGGAAAAAATTTCAGGAGGTTGATAAAAGAAGAGGGAGGGCTCAGGGGACCAGGTGGAAAAGGATTTAGGAATAAGGAGAATGTAATGTAGCGCTGGCTTCTCAAACTTTTATGTGTAAGAAGGTCACATGGGGATCTTGATAAAAGGCAGATTCTTATATAATAGCTTGGGGTGGAGTCTAAGAGTCTGCATTTCTAACAAGCTCCCAGGGGTTGCAGATGCTTCCTATCTGAGGAAGGCGTAGCAGAAAGGAGAAAAATGAGACAAGTTTTTAGGGCAGAGAAAAGTACACAACGCTTGGAGATGATGCTGAGAGGGACTACTATGAAGTCACTTTTCTCTGGACAGCTCTTCCCTTAGGGACATTTCCCTAGCAGGACTGTGAAAGGTTATAAGGCAATGTCTTTCCAGAAAGCCGGTAGGTGGGAGTGAATGGGAGAGAACTGTTTTAGATTTTTGTCTGTTTATTTTGTACAGTTTCAACAAATTGAATTTAGATGTTTTACTAAATTTCCCCCACTCAACATTCTCCTTCTCTTAGTGAATTGGGATTCCACTTCTCTGGCATCTATATCCAAATGGTTTCAGAGATTTACTTCTGAGGGAAATAGGGAATTTGCTAATTTTTTAAATACTTTGAGATTAGGAACGGATATTACAATAGTCCAGAATTCATTTGAAGATGCTCAAATGGTCAACAAGATGAGAACTACTGGAAAAGTCTATCTAAAGGCCATTTCCCACTTAAGGCTATGACTTATTTCCATTTTTCTTATGTGGCATGACTTTCATTCTTAGTTCAATATGGCAACCATTCTAAGTAGTGTGGGATTACTTCTACTTCTAAGAATATGCTTCTGATATTCCCAGTAAAATCCTGTTCATCTCAGGTGCATGTGATACCTGATTCACTGAGGGGGAGATGACATCTTAGAAACCACTGACTTCCACTGCAACTAAGTGGAGTTCTGTCTCCATTCCATTTGAGATAGATGTATTCCATGACCATCATTACTTCCATGGTGAGAGTTGTGTACACACTGTAATGGGAGGTTAACATGTCTGTAGATTTATAACCCCAGCCAGCCCCAGTAACCGTGAACATAGACAATATCTCTTCTTATCACATTCCTTTCATCATAATACAAAAGATAGAAGTGCAGTGCCAGAGACCAGCTCCCGCAGACTTCAGAGTACCCCAAAGGTGGAGACAGCATAGGCGATTGTGAGAGAGAGAAAGAGAGAGAAGAGAGAGACTTGGACACCTATTAAAAGGATGCAGATGCCATTTTATTGCAGGTAGTTGCAAGCTTATATTTCTCTCTACAAGGAAA
>CAUYQG010201484.1:0-19522 GCA_963574415.1 Tarsius wallacei | reverse complement strand
AAGGTTCAGGGAGATCCTGTCACACTCCATCAACCTAAGGACTTATCCCTTTTCTTCTCAGCACATTGAGCACCTCACACTTATTCCACGGTGCTAACCTCTGTGCCTGAGGTTGCATTAATTCCCGTTTCTTTTTTTTTTCCTCTTTTAATTTTTATTTTAAAATTGTGGGGTACAATTTAGGGTGAGGTATACAAATATTCAATGTGCAGGTACACTTGTTGATGAGGTGTGTCCCCCCTACCCTAGGCAGATATCGACTACTGTCAATCCCACTCCCCGCCCCCTGCAGTTTCCCACTACTGTCAATCCTTGTCTTATCATATTACGGTAGTTGTTCAAAGTCCACTTATGAGTGAGAACATGTGATACTCAGCTCTTTGTTTCTGTGAGAGATCACTCAGTATTATAAACTCCAATAAATAGGGCTGTTTGGTTTTTTCCTTTCAGCATGTTTGAGATTCTTGTAGATCCTGGATGTTAGGCCTTTGTCAGATATACAGTAGGCAATTTTGTTTTCCCATTCCGTGGGCTGCCTCCCTATTCTCTTAATAGTTTCTTTGGTTTTGTAGAAGCTTTTGGGTTTGATGAGGTCCAGCTTGTCAATCTTATCTTTTATGACACATGGGCTATTGGAGTTTTGATCAGGAATTGGTTGCCTATTTCAATTTCTTTGAGGGTGTCTCCTGTGTTTGCTAAGATTCTTATAGTTTGAGGTTTTATGTTTAGGTCTTTGATCCATTTAGAGTTGGTTTTTGTGTATGATGATAAGGAGGGGTCCTGTTTCAGATTGAAATCTTCCTCATGTGGTCAGCCAGTTTCCCCAGCACCATTTACTGAATAGGTTCTCTACTCTCCAGTGGTGGTTGGTGGAGACTTTGTTGAAGATGAATCAATAGAGAAATTGAGGTTTTGCTTCCAGATCTCTATCCTGTTACATTGGTCTATATGCCTGTTCTTGTACCAGTACCAGGCTGTTTTGATTATTCTAGACTTATAATAGACTTTAAAGTCAGAAGTGTGATACATTCTGCCTTGTTTCTTTTGCTGAGGATTGTTTTGACTATTTTTGGTCATTTATGTTTCCATATGAATTTCTGTATTGTCTTTTCCAAGTCTGAGAAGAATGATGTTGGTAATTTAATGGGTATTGCATTGAATCTGTAGATTGCCTTCAGTAGGATGGGCATCCAAACAATGTTGATAGGGCATCTTAACAACATTGATTCTTCCAATCCATGAGTATGGAATAGTTTTCCATTTGCTTGTTTCTTTGATTTTTTTGAGCAGTGTTTTATAGTTTTTGTTGTAAAGGTCTTTCACTTCTTTGGTAAGAAAGATGCCAATGTATTTCTTTTTTTTTTTTTTTTGTCGCTATTGTGAATGGGATTGTGCTTTTTATTTGGTTCTCTGACTATTTGTTGTTGGTGTATAAAAATGAGACAGTCTTTTGCATGTTGATTTTGTATACTGAGACTTTGCAAGGAGGTTTTTGACAGATTCTCTTGGGTTTTCAAGTATGGGATAATTTTGTCAACAAAGAGGGATAACATAACTTCCTCCTTTCTTATTTGGATACCCCTTATATCCTTCTCTTGTCTGATTGCTCTGGATAGGACTTCCAACAGTATGTTGAACAGGAGGGGTGAGAGTGCCTTGTCCTGTCCTGGTTTTCAGGGGAAATGCCTCCAATTTCTATCTGTTTAGCAATATGTTGGCTGTAGGTTCATTGTAGATGGCTCTTACTATTTTGAGGTATGTTCCCTCTATGCCTAGGTGTTCAAGGGTTTTTATCAAGAAGGGATCCTGGATTTTGTCAAAAGCTTTTTTGGCATTTAATGATTTAATCATGTGGTTCTTGTTTTTACATCTGTTGAAGTATTGAATTACATTTATGGTATTGCAGATGTTGAACCAGCCATGCATTCCAGGGATTAAGTCTACTTGGTCATGGTGGATGATTTTTGAGAAGTGTTGTTAGATCCAGTTTGCTACAATCTTGTTGAGAATTTTTACATCTGTGTTCATCAGAAATACCGATTTGTAGTTCTCTTTCTTTGCTGGACCTTTACTTGGTTTGGGTTCAGTGTGATGCAAGCTTCATAAAATGATTTGGGAAAGTTCCATCTTTTTTGATTGCCTAGAATACTTTCAATAAGATTGGTATCAGCTCCTCCTTGTATGTTTTATATAATTCCACTGGAAAGTCATCTGGTTCAGGGCATTTATTTGTGGGTAGTTTTCTTGTGATGGAGTCAATTTCCTGGGTTTTTATTGGCCTATTTTGTGTCTCAGTTTCTTGTTTCAGCCTTGGGAGTTGTGTGATATTTGAAAGTCCTCCTTCATTTAAGCTTTCAAGCTTGTTTCCATACAGATGTGCATAGTAATCTCTGATAATCTTTTGTATTTCTTCACAGTCAGTTGTGACTTGATCTTTTGCATTTCTGATTATGCATAATTGAGCCTTTTCTCTTTTTCTTGGTCAATCTGGCTAAAGGTTCATTGATCTTGTTTATCCTTTCAAAGAACCAACTTTTGTTTCATTGATATTTTCTATGATATTTTTGTCTTCTCTGTCCCATATTTGAGCTTTTACTGTGGTGACCTGTATTCTTCTGCTGAAACTAAGGTTTTGGTGGTCTTGTCTTTCCACCTCCCTTAAGTGCTTTGTTAGGCAGTTTACTCATGATCTATTTTCTTGAAGTGTGTGTGTAGAGTTATAATTCTCCTCTTAGTACCATTTTCATGGCATCCCAGAGGTTTTGGCAGGATGCCTCTTTGTTTTCATTTGCTTCCAAGAATCTTTTAGTTTCTGTTTTAATGTCTATGTTGATCCAGAAGTTGTTTAGCATCTTGTTGTTTTTTCCATGTATTTATGTCTTTTGGGGGTAATTGTTGGTGGTGATATTTATTTATATTACACTGTGGTCTGAGAAGGTTCAGGACAGCATTTCAATTTTGTAAAATTTGCTTATGCTTGATTTATGGCCAAAGATGGGATAGATCTTGGAGTATGTTCCATGTGGTAATGAGTAGAATGTATATTCTGTGTTTGTTGGGTGGAGTGTTCTGTAGGTATCTATTAAGTCCATTTGACCAAACATGAAGTTGAGGTTTCCAGGTCTCCTTATTGATTTTTTTTTTGTCTCTATGATCTATCCAGTGTTATTAGTGGATATTTAAGTCTCCAGCTATGATAGTGTTAAAGTCAATGTCATTTTTTAGTTTACTTGGTAGTTGCTTTATAAAAGCTGGTGCTTCTGTGTTGGATGCCTATATATTTAGGATGGATATTTCTTGTTGATGCATTAAGCCATTTACCATTATGTGGTGTCCTTCTGTATCTTTTAAAATTTTTGATAACTTGAAGGTTGTTTTGTTTGATATTGAAGTTGCAACTCCTGCCTTTTTTTGTTTTCTGTTAACCTGAAAGTTTATTCTCCATCCTGTACTTTAAGTCTGTGGGTGTTCTTTGTCATGAGGTGTATTTCCTAGATGCAGCATATCGTTGGGTGATTCTCCTTTATCCAGTTTGTCATTCTGTGTCTTTTCAATGGTGCATTTAACCCATTCATGTTTAGGCTGATTATTGAAATGTAAGAGTTTGTTGCTGTCATAAGGCTCTTGTAAGGCTGTTTTGTTTTCTTTTAGTTTTTGCATTAATATATGCATGTGTTTTCATTTTTGCACGTGTGCTGTGTATTGTTACTTCTTTGATTGTGATCTTGTGAAACATATGATCTTTCTTCTGTTTCTTTTTTCTTCTGTGCATAACACCTTTCTAAGCGTCTACTGTACAGCTGGTTTGGAGGCAGCATATTCTCTTAGAGATTGTATATCTGGGACAGATGTTAATTCTCCAATGTTGATGAAGCTTAACTTAGCTGATTAGGAAATTATTGGTTGAAATTGTTTATCTTTGAGAACTTTGAAGATTGGGGTCCAATCTCTTTCGACCTGTAGTGTTTCTGCAGATAAGTCTGGAGCGATTCTGATTGGTCTTTCCCAGTAGGTAGTCTTAATTTTTTCCCTTGCTGCCTTAGGATTTTTTCTTTTATACCTCCTTTGTATAGATGAATTACCATCTTTCTATTGATTGGTCTTCTCATAAGATGTTTTTCAGGGGTTCTCTGAATCTCTTGTGCTTGTATAATTGTGTCTCTGGCCAGATGAAGAAAGTTTTTTGAATGACCTCATGGAATGTTTGTTCCAAGGTCTTTTCTGTTTCTCTTTCTACTTAATGTATACCAATCAGACCTAGGTCTGGCTTCTTGATAAAATTGCATATCTCTTGGCAAGTTTCTTCTTAAGTTTTAAGGTTTTTTTTCCTCTTCTATATTTGGAGCCGATTTGGTTAACTGCATATTTTGGTCTTCCAGCTCTGAGATTCTTTCTTCTGCTTGGGTCAATTCTGCTACTTCTGCTTGTCAGTTTGTTATTTATTCTTTCGATGCAATTCTTTATTTCCATCATTTCGATATATGTTTTCTTGTATCTGTCCAACTTTGTTGCAATTTCACTTAGTTTAAGCCCTTGTATAGCTTGATTCCGCTTACTCATTCTACCCAACAATTCTCTGATATCTGTAAGTACCTTCTAAGTACAGTTGTTCTTAAAGATAGCCATTGTTTGTGCTACAGTAGCTGTTCTTTTAGGCACTGGGGCTCTGAGGGTTACCAGTAATTTTTTGTTTTGTTTTTTCTTAATTTATACCAATTCTCTTATCTTTCTTTTTAATTCCATTGCTCAGTGGGAAAAGGAGAAGTAATCACTTCTGATATTTGCACTACCTTCTGTCCTTCCCTGAACCAGGCCTCCAGGTTTGTTCAGTTATGAAATAGGGCTGGGGGTGGGGCATTATGCTATCTCTTTATAATTTTGAGGACTTACTAAGGGGTGGTTGAGGGTCCACAAGGATTCAGACAAACTGATGGCTCACAATGCTTGCTATCTGTCGAATGGGTCAGCTGGGACTCGCTCTCCATCTCTACACAATATGACCTTTCAATGGATATGCTTGTGTAGCACCTGAGTCCAAGATAGAGTATAAGAGAGCAAAGAGAGGGAAGGAGAGAAAAAAGGGAAAGAAGAAGAAGAAAGAGAAAAAGCAGAGAAAGAACAAAGAGATAAAATAAGGAAGAGAAAAATAGAAAACAAACAAAGCAAACAAACAAGACAAAAAGAACAAAAAACCCCCAAAAAACCTAGTGGCAGTGATTTCTCAGCTTTAGTGTATCTCTTTTTTAGGGGAAGGGCTCCCTCTTGTGGTAGATTTTGCAACTGCAAGTCTGTTACTGCATGTTGCCTCTTAGCTGTTGAAACTTGAGATGTTAGAATCTTCATCCTCCACCCCACCTGCAATTGATAACTAGTATTTCCCTGCGGGGAGGGGGTGTGGGTTACTTGACTCAGCATCTCCCGAGCTCTCACCCCCTTCCCTCCTCACCCAGCATGGTCACAGCTCCCATGGCATCCTGTTTGCAGCAGGGGAATGGAGTCTCTGGCCTCTATCCTGCCCTGGTCTCTTTTGCTCATTGCTAGGGGTAAGGGGGAGTCAGCTAGGCACTCACAAGCCTCCTTCTTGGTCAGATCCACAATCAGCTGGCTAAGGACAGGGGGAGGATTGTCTGGGGCTCTACATCCACCATTACCCACCAGGGCTTGTGCACTGGGGGCAATCATCTCTGGCTTCATGGAGAGTAGCCCAAAAGCAATGCAGAGATAACCATCTGGTTTTAAGATTCAGGTCTGCAGTTCCATGGAGGCTGCCGTAGAGCATTTCTCTGGCCAGGTTTTAGACTGGCTGCTTAGTTCCTCTGGAGACTGTTGTTCCTGCTGAACATGGGGTCAGGAAGGATAGCTGCCTTTTCAGCAAATCCCGCAGTCTCCAGATCTCAGGTCCTGGTGGTGGGACCTTGCAGCCTAATTTGGCACTTGAGGCAGCGGTAAAGAGTCCAGGTTCAGTGGCCACTCCCCACTGCTTCTTTGGGACTCTACCTCTCTGGCTCCCTCGATGCACTTCCTCTGTGACTCTTGCTGCCAGTGTCTGGCCTAGCACTATGGTTGTGGGTCAGAGTCTAGCAATGGCAGTTGCTCTGGCAGCTTCTTCCCGGGAAGGGCTTTGTTGATTTTAGAAACTGGCACTCAGCTTCTGTGCCCTAGGAAGTGTTAGGGTCCAAGTAGAACAGCTGCAGCACCAGACACTTCACCAGGAGATCCCTGGCTCTTTGTTCCTGAGTCCCCACTCAGCCATTCACACACCCACTTAGACACAGACATCCACGCAAGTTCATCCATTCACTCACACAGGGACTCACACAGTCCGACTGGCTCCACCATCATCTTCCCAGAACTCAGCAATTCAAATTTAACATATCTAAAACTTAACACTTAGTTTTTCCCTCAGACCTGCTTCTCCCACATTCTTCTCTATTACAGTAAATGTCAGTTCCATTCTTCAGGTTTCTCAAGTTAAGGAGTCTCTCTCACAAGACGTAGTCAATCCATATAGGAAATCTTGTCCTTTCTACCTTCAAAAGTATCTAGAATGTGATCCCTTTCACCACCTCCACTGCTAACACCCTAATCAAAGCCCTCAGCATCTCTTCTGAAGTTCCATAATCACTTTCTAACTTGTCTCCCTACTTCCACCCTTGTTTCCCTGTTTTCTCTTATCTCCATAGCCAAGAATGATCTTTTTAAACACAGCATCATGTCACTATTCTATTCCAAGCTGTCCAGTAGCTTCTCATCTCACTTAAAAGCCAAAAGCTACCATGGCCTAATGTGACCAATCCTTCTGCTGTTTTTCTGATCACATTTCCTATCACTCTCTCACTACCTTCCCACTCCATACACTACATCTTGTCTGCTGTGTTCCATCCATATTGGCTCCTCAGACATGACTGAGGTCCGTTATACTTGCTCTCTGCTCATCTTGGAAGGCATTGCCTGCCTATTTCTATAGGGTACACACTCTTACCTCCTTCAGTTCTTTGCTCATGTGCTACCTTTCTAGAAGGCTTTTCCTGGATACCATATTTAAAATTACAAATCACACAAAACACTTCATATACCCCTCTGTTTTATTTCTCTTAATAGCACTTACTACCTTTTGACATATATTTCACTTCTTGTCTGTCTCACCTAATGCAAATGTTATGTTTATGCTGGAAGAGATTTATGTTTTGTTTTGTTTTGTTTTTACTGCTGTATCCCCAGTACCAAAAAATAAATCTGTTAAATGACTTTTTTTGTTGTTGGTTTAATACTTTATCAGGTGCTACACAGTTTATGCCTGACCCCAAGCTCATGGATCATGGACAATCCCACCCAGAAGACATAGATATGTACAGCACTAGAAGCTGAAGTAGAGTATATAGAGACTGCATAGAAAACTACGAGATATGTGAAGCTGCAAATAATGATGAAAAAATCATGTAATAGGTAAATGACACATAGGATACAACTTAAATCAGTTTTTTCCCTTTTGTCTCTAAATGTACAATTTGACCAATAATGTGATTAAAATACAAACTGTGAAAGCAATCAAAACAATATTAAATGATTGATCAGGAGACACAGGTTGAAATATTAGGTTGCATTTGATGACTTTTAAGGATATTTATTTTAAAATAAATAAGTAAAATGAATATATAAACACCAATGAAATTAAAATATAAAAATATGTCTGTGGGTATACAATTTATGTGTATACACATATATATCTGCTGTAGCTTTTCCAAATTAATGTCAGTTAAATTAGAATGGTTTGTGGAAAGATGTATACCCCCCACCAAGTTTTTTTACTTCCTAGAGCTGGAATAAAATATCCATCTATTATGACACCTGGGCCTGGCTTTGTCTTTTTTTTATTAATGCCAATTCCTTTTACATGTCTAATCACGTCTCTAACTATTTAAGAGGGTCATAATCTACAGGAGCCACCTAGTACCATTTAGCAATTCTTCTGGTTCCTAGGTGGTTTACTATTCTGTTCTCCATAAGAGGTATTATAAGCCTTTTATTTTCCTCAGGTACATTATAACTGCCCTAATTGACTGTGCCTCCTATTTCATAGAAGAAAATAAATGCATAACTTATTAGGCACGATCATTCCCAACTTCTTTCCATCTACCTTCAAGAGTTATGTCTTTTCAGCCATGCTTTTCTAAGACTAATGCTTCTCTTTGTGTTTCTGATTTCATACCCTCCCATGTTTTCCATTACCCTGGTCCATCCTGTTTAATCTTCAGTCTTTGATCTCTCTGCTCAATAGTTTCTTTTTTTTCAACCTCTAAATAGCTTCAGGTCTTCTCTGTCCTAAAGCAACATTAGCAAAATGCTTTCCTTAATTCTGTTTCTTCCCTCTAGCTGTCTTTTCTGTCTCCTTCCTGTTAATACTTTTAAAAAAAGTAATTATTGTCCCTTTGTTACTTCCCTACTTTCAATTCCTTTCTAACTTTTGACATCCTGCTTGCATTTTTATGTAACCATTGGCTCTTCACCATTCCCTCCTTGAAACTCACTCCTAGCTTTGCTTTCTTTTATTCCTGCTTCTCTTATTATTCTTCATTCTTCTTCTCTTGCTCTGAATCCCTTAAATGCCAAAGCTGCTCAGGTTTCAAACCTAGTCTTTTTTTCTCATTCTATATGCTCTTTCATTTTCATTTAACAGACTTTACTGGCTTCAGCCACCAGTATGTATGTCATTATTATTCACATTTTCAACACTCATATTTCTCTAGTTCTGTAGACCTACACTTCTAATTTATTACTTACATTCACTGAATATCCCATAGATATCCCAGTGTCAATATGCCTAAAACAAAATTGTCTTTACCCTCCTCTCCTTATTTATTATTTCTTATATTCTACTTCTCTAATCCTATCATTACTCTTGTTCAAATCTTCATCATGTTCCTGGGTTATTATAGTAGCCTTCTGACTAATTTGCTTACTATTAGCCTTGCTCTCTATCACTTCATTTATTCTACTTGTAAGTAACAGGAAACCAGTTAATAGTAGCTTACATAAATAAGGCTCTATTTAAAGCGTGGATCAGGCAGTACAGGGTTGAGACAGTGGCTCATTGGTGCCATCAAGGACCTAGACTTCTTTACTTTTCACTCTGTTCTCTGTAGCATTCTGATCTGTCACTTATTGTCACAGGGTGGCTGCTCTACCTTCAGGGAACACATACAGGTTCAAAGAAGAAAGGGGCAGAGCAAAATGTGTCCAACATACTTCTGACCTCCTTTTATTGGAAAAGTAAATACTTCTTAGACTCTCCTCAGAAGACTTCTGAGTATATCCCAACCAGAACTTGTCAGATAGCTATGCACTCAAGGAAAATAGGGAAATCATTTTTTTTTTTTTCCTGTGATAAGGAAGGCAAGGGGTAAAGGATTGGGATCAGGTGTTGAGTTTAAACTAGCATACCGTGTCTGCTACCCTAATTCTTCTAACCCCTTATGCCATTATGATGACATAGTTGTCTTTCTCACAGCTATAATGAATAGCTTTCTTTCTAAAATCTATAGTGGCTAATCATTGCCTGCAGAGTCAAATCAAAATTCCCTAGTTTGATATGCAAGCCCCTTAATATGTGATCCCAGCTTACCGTTGAGTCCTATTTTCTCTATACTTACCCACCCTACTGCCAATGGTATTTATGAAATACCATTTGTTTCCTGAACATGCTTTGCTCTTTATTGCCTCTTTTTCTCTGCATATGTGTCTCCTCTTAGAATGCTCTTGTCACACCCTGCTCCGCATTCTAACTTCCTACTTGTCATTCAAATCCAATTCCAGTGTAACCTTTCTCAATTCTCCAAGGTAGAATTTAAGTGTTCTCTCCTCTAGATTCCCTTGAACTTACTTGGTATTTATGGATATGGCAGCTTGCATACTTTTTAAATAATTATTTTCTCACAGGCAAGGCCTATTGTAGGTATAGCTGAATCATTTTTGTGTAGCTTCTATGCCCAAGAAATGCCTGGTGCATAGTTCTGTCATGATGGTTGCAGCACAGGATACAGAAATAATTATAATTCTATCAAAGGGCTTATATTCTACTAGGAAAGAAAAAAACATAAAAAAAAAAAACAGTGTTATATGTGGTATCTGCCCTAAGATAAGTACAACCAAAGTGCTACAGATATCCAGAGATGTAATGTAGTTTTGAGATGACGTCAGGGAGGCAGTGGTGTGTAAACTCAAGATGGGGAAGCAGTTCATTTGCTAGTTTTTAATAAGTAAAGCTCTTCAGAATTTAGCTCCAGTATTTGAAATGATTTTTTTTAACCTCAGATCTGATTATATTCAGACATATATTTATGTCATCAAATCTAACAAGACACATCATATACCTTTAAGGAAAAAAAAAACAAAAACAAAAACTGTTGCCAGTTAATCAATACACTTATCCCAATTTCAGAAATGTTAAAATTTGAACAATAACCATCTTAAATTTGACAAAATATGGTAGGTAAAAATAAATAGCCCAGTGATTTTTGACTTATCTGCTCTTTTAGATTATCACCACTGTTACTAGCCATTAATATGTTAATTTGGATAATAGAGAGATGATGGGATCTGCAAAATACATTTTAAAGTAAAAGATCTCAAACAAAAATGTATTGATCACTTGCTGTATTGTACAACATTAGAAGTCAAACTGCTGTTAGACTCAGGTGACATTCAAATGTTGGAAGATATGTTGGGATAAGTTTTTACAAGGCCTCTTTCATTCTTCCCTTGCCATGTCTATGAGTTCTTCTCTGTTAAATCTGAAGAGATGCCAGCCCTCCTCAGAGGAAAGATCTGAAGCCCCTCGACAAGTATAGTATTCAATAGAAGCCTGATTCCAAATGACGACTAGAAAGTGCATGCAGTTACATTGGTTTCTGAGGGCTATCTGTTTAAAAACAAACAAGCAAAGATTATTTTTATTTGGCAAATGTAGTCTTTATTAACACATTTTATTGAAGGTCTATTATATGTAAGACACTATATGTGCAAAATACTTCCAAATAATATAGTAATTATCTTTTGGACTTCTCTATAGCTATGAAAAGAAAAAAAGTCCCACTGTTGTAATTTTGAAAATCTCTGTCTTTAAAAGCCCCAAATTGATTTGCAAAGTCTTTATTCTATAAAAAAAGTTTACCTAAAATTACACGTTCTCATATATATTTCCAAAATACAACAAAAAACCTTGCTTTTATATTCATATTTATATTGTAGACCTGTCTTATGGATAAAATTGCTTCTAATTTCCCTTATGCTTACTTTTGCTTGATGGCAATAAAGGTGTATAGTGTGGTTGTGGGATTTGTAATTAAGTGTAACTTGTAGTAATCTATATGAGTATCTGGTTTGAAAATCCAGTTTGATTTGGATAAAAATTTAAAGTGTATTTTGGGGTTATGTTCAAATGGTGAGATTAATTATTTATGACCTGTTAAATTATATTCGATAAAAAAAGGGTAATAAATAGAATATCCACAGTAATTGTAATATGTACCTGACTTAGTATCTTCAGCATTGCAGCTCCAATACCTAGACCTTTTAATAGATAATGCAAAATTAAAATTGCAAATATTGCTTAACTATATATTCTTATATATGTATATTCTTAATATATTCTTAATATATATAATATATATTCTTAATATTATATATTCTTAATAGCTTGTGGAAAAACAACTCATGAATGCTTGTCATATCCCTTTTTCCTAATTGGAATGTGGTGTCAAAGGTTACAGAAAATAGTTTGGGTTTATTTTAAAGATCAATGAAGAAGAAATTAGTTTCTGTCACTATTGTCTTATAGCAAGGTATATTTCTTATACATTTCTACTGAAAACTAACCTAAAATATAAAGGCATTTTAAAAGATAAAAGTATAGTTATGATAGCTTGGTTTATTCAAACCTTGATGGAAACTAATAAGAAAATGTTTTTCTAAACTGTGATTGAGTCTTTGTCACATGCAGGAATAACTAGGATAGTGATCAGGCTCTTGAAATAGAAATGAGTCACATAAACTAATTTAAATACCGTATTTATAATAAAGCCCTATCTCTACTCTCAAAAATATGTCATTTTAATTTTCAGCATATTATGAGTAATATTATAATTGTAGTTTTACCTTGGTAAGCTTGTATGACATAAAAGTCCTCCAGGTAAAGTAACTTGCCAATCCAGGGGTCATACGTAAAGTGGTACATGGCAAATCCGACAATCACTTTGCCTGAGAAGAGAGAAGAAAAGACACAATCATGTTAGTGTTTTGCATCCTAGAAAGTTCTTTACCCCCAAATGGAATATATTTGGTGTTTGTTTAACTATTATAAAGTAATAAGTGCTCACTGGACAAAATAACAATACAGAAATGTATAATGTAGGTTTAATCCCCCTATAATACAACCTTTAAGAGATAAGCCTTCATTTTTACAATGTAGTATATATTCTTCCAAAAATTTTTAATACCTATACATGGGAGACCCAGGAAAACCCAGAATTATTTTTTGGAGGGAGTGACCCTTGTAGTACAAGCTTCCCCCATCTGGCACATGTTCTAGGAACATGTTGGCATCAATGTACCAGCTAGCATTATTGTGAGAGGCTGTGTTTAGCTTTAGTGAATTTGTTTTTTTAGAGATTCTTTCAAAGTGTTTGCCCATTTCATGATGGGTGATTTACGAGCACACCCACCCATACCATACTGAGTGTTCAGTTTTTGAGCAAAAACCGCATGGTCCCACGCCCCACCCTCCCTATTTACCTGATTTCACCTAGATTGACTTTTTCATTGTTTTTTCCCTGAATGAAAAAAGTCCTCAAAGGAAAATGTGTTTCTGAAGTGAAAGAAGTAAAACAAAACCAAACCAAAACAACAACAACAAAAACAGCAGATGCACTAAATGGCAACAAAATAAACAAGTTTGTTTGTTTTTACATTTATTTATTTATTTTTTATTTTAAAGATGTGGGGTACAACTCAGGGTTAGGTATACAAATGTTGATTATGCAGGTACCCTTATTAATGAGGTGTACTTCTCCCTCACCTAGCAGTTTCCTTCAAATGCCTCTCCCAACCCCGGCCCCTGGCAGTTTTCCACTACTGCCAATCCCTTTCTTATAGTATTATGATAATTGTTCAAAGTCTGCTTATTATGAGAACATATGGTACTCTGTACTTTGTTTCTGTGATAGATCACTGAGTATGATCGACTCTAAATCTATCCAAGTTCTTGCGAAGTCCATATGTTTGTCCTTCCTTATGACTGTATAATATTGCATTGTGTATACACCACATGTTTTTTATCCAATCCAGCTTCGATGGGCAGCATGGTTGGTTCCATGTTTTTGTTATTGTGAATAGAGCTGCAACAAACATATGTGTGCAGTTATCTTTTTTGTAGAATGATTTGAGTTCCTCCAGGTATATTCCCAATAGAGGAATTGCTGCATCATATGGGCAGTCAATTTCTAATTCTTTCAGAAATTGCCACACTGTCTTCCAAAGAGGTTGCACTAGTTTGCATTCCCACCAGCAGTGTAGAAGTGTTCCTTTTTCTCCACATCCTCACCAGCATCTGTTGTTTTTTGTTTTATTAATGATGGCCATTCTTACTGGGGTTAAATTGACAAGTTCAAAAACTGTTTTGTGGAGTGAAAAAAGTGTCTCGATAGGTGTATTGTATCAAACAGAGAGTACTTGGAAGGTGACTGAAATTTAAACATGTGGGAGTAAATACACAGTTTTTTTATAAATAAATTCCAGTTTTTTGGGGGTCCTTTCTCATATAAACATAGGTACATACATACCACACATTTTCTTGAAAAAAAAAACTGGGTTTTTGTATATATAATATTCTTTTCTGCTTAATGGTCATTTTTTTATGCTATATAACTCTACTTTGTTTTCAGGATAGAGAAAATATACTCCAGATTAAATAGAAGAAAGATTTACCTGGTGGTTTTTGTTGATTGTTTCCTTCTGCAATCAGGCAGTAGAAAAGGGGATTGTCCCCAAAGCCATCCCTGAGTAAATCTGAAATATCAGTTAATATACAATCTGTCAGAAAGTTTACAGCAGAGAGAGGGAAGATGGTGAATATGAAGCACCAGTAATTTGTCTATCCACCTGAATAGCAATTGTACTGGAAGAAACTGAAGTGAATATTTTGGAATTGTAGAGTTTATCTGAACACTTGCAACTTCCATGAGGCAATGTGATTGGTAAATTATAGTTCATTTGTGTCAAATTTAGCTACTAGTTAGGTTGTGGTTACCATGCCCTCACCTACCCCAATCCCATGGCAGGCAACTGTTGGGACAGCAACCTGTATTTCTGGAGCAGTTTGCTGGAGGAAGAGTAAGTGATAAGGATCTTGTCCTCAAAATGTTGGAGTTCTGTGTCCTAACTGTAGATTGTTGCTCTGATTACTTTGGTGAAGAATTGGAGGCTGTCATTGTTCTAACCTCCACCACCTGACGTGGCTTCCAGGAGATTTAAAGGACCTTCTCTGTTTGGGTAGACATTAAAAAAAAAAGAACATATATGCAGGGAAGTTTAGAAAACCACTATTCATGACCAGAGAAAGACTCAGACTTAGAAAAGATCTGAGAACACATTAAGCTTTCAACTCAGGCTGATCCCTGACACAGAGACATCCAACAGTATTCAGAAGGGAAAAAGAAAATAAATCCTGGGGCAACAGAAGAATCTGATTTCCAGAATTACCACATTGTAAGATTCAAATATCCAATTTTCAACAAATCAAAAAGAATAAAATAAATTAACAAAATATACCTGAAGAAATGCAGATATTGGACTTATAGACAAAGATTTTGAAATAACTGTCTTAAAGGTGCTCAAAGAGCTAATGGAAGACATGAAAAAATACAGGAAAAAAGATGTATGAACAAAATAAGAATGTAAGTAGATAGAAATTATCAAATGAATCCTTTCCCCCACATTCTGAAGCTTAAAAGTACAATGGCTGAAATGAAAAAAAAAATGCACGTACTAGATGGGGTTCAAAAGCATATTTGCACAAGCAAAAGAATCAATAAAGATAGGACTAGTGAAATCATTGTGAAAAACAAGAACAAGATGAAAAAGTGAATAGAACCTGAGGTATCTGTGCAACACTATCACCATCAAGTGAAGAAGCACACTTTGTGGGACTCCCAGGAAATGAAGAGATAAATAAGGAGGAAGAAAGAATATTTGACAAAATAATAGCTGGAAACTTTACAAATTTTATGCAAGACATGAAGCTACAGATTCAAGAAATACAGTAAACTAAGATAAACCCAAAGAAATCCACACCAAGACACATTATAATCAAGATGTCAAAAGACAAAGAATCTTAAAGCAGCAAAAGAGAAGCAACTTGTCACATATAAGAGATCTTTAATTAGGTTATTGTCCAATTTCTCATAATAAACCTTACTCAAAAAGTAGACATTTTGAAAGCGCAGAGAAGAAAAATAAATAATTGTCAACTAGAAATTTTGTATTCACCAAAACTGACCTTCAAAAATAAGGGAGAAATTAACCATTTCCAGGCACCCTCCCCCCAAAAAAATAAAAAAAAACACTGAGAAAGTTTATTACCACTAGACCTTGCAAGAAATGCTAAAAGAGTCCTTCACACTGAAATGAAAGAAAGCTGAACAGTAACTCAATGTATTATGTAGAAATAAAAATCTCTGGTAAAGGCAAAATATATTGGCAATTATAAGTTACTATTATAATTTTGTTTATACAATCCTTGAACAACACAGGTTTAAACTGCAAGTGTTCACTTATACATGGATTTTCCCCAACGAAACAGACAAAAAATATAGCATTTGTAGGATGTGAAACCTGCATATACAGAAGATGGGTCTTTTGTATACATGGCTTCAGCAGAGCTGACTGTGAGACTTGAGTATGCACAAATTTGGGAATACAAGGTGTATCCTGGAACCAATCCTCCATGTATACCAAAAGATGACTATGCCTTTGTTTCTTGTTTTCTGTGTTGTCTAAAAGACAAATGCAGAAGAATAATTATGAATGTATGTTACTGGGCACACAATGTATAAAGAAATTGACATCAATAACAGAAAGGAGCAGAGCTGTGTAGGAGAAGAGTTTTTGTATGCTATTGAAATTAAGTTGTTTTGATTTCAAATCAGATTGTTATAACTGTCAAATGTAATTCCCATGGTAACCACAAAACAATCTATGGAATATACACATAAGAAAATAAGAAGTGAATCAAAATGTTTCACTACAAAAATCAACAAAACACAAGGTAATATACTAATGGAAGAATTTGGGGACAACCAAAAACTAAGGCATATAGAAAGCAAACATAAAAATGATGGAGATGAGTCCCTCCTTATCAGTAATTGCTTTAAATGCAAATGGATTAAGCATTCCAGCCAAAACACAGTTAGGAAGAATGGATTTTAAAAATAAGATTCAACTATATGGTGTCTACAAGCATACTGACATACTCTAGATTCAAATACACCAACAGGTTGAAAACAAACTGATAGAAAAAGGTATTTCAGAAACTGTTACATGAGACAAATGACAATATGTAATTATTATTATTAATTCACAAAGCTATAGCATTTATAAACATATATGCACTGAATATCATAACTCCAAAATATACGAAGCAAACATTGAGAGAATTGAAGGTAAAAATACACAGCAATACAATAATAGCAGGAGACTCTAATATCCCACTTTCAGTAATACATAGACCAACCAAACAGAAGATCAATGACTTGAACAACACTATGGACCAGTTGTACTTTACAGATATTTACAGAACACTCTACCCAACTCCAACAGAATACACATTTTTCTCAAGTGTCTATGGAACATTCTCCAGGGTAGATCATATGTTAGCCTAAATACCAAGTATCAATACATTTTAAAAGATTGAAATCATATAAAGTATCTTTTTCAATCACAATGGAATGATATTAGGAATTGACAACAGGAGAAAAAAACTGAGAAATTCACAAATATGTGGAAATTAAACAACACACTTAAAAACAACCAGTAGGTCAGTGGGAAAATTATATGGAAAATTAAAATATTTAGAGGTGAGTAAAAATGAAAACACAGCAAATGAAACCTTATGAGATGCAGTGAAAGCGCCCAAAGGGATGGATGTTTATAACTGTAAATGTCTACATGTAATAAAAGAAGTTCTCAAAACCTAACCTTACACCTTAAGGAACTAGAAAAAGAAAAGCAAACCAAGCCCAAAGCTTGCAGAAGGAAACTGATAGTAAAAATTAGATCAGAGATAAAGTACAGGATAGGAAAACATGGAGAAAAATCAATGAAAGCTGGTTACTTGAAAAGATCAACAAAATTGACAGCTTAGACAAAGAAAAGATGCAAATAATTAGCATCAAAAATGAAAGTGGGGACATTGCTATCAACCTTACAATAAAAGGGAGTACAAGAAAATATTTGATTTATATACCAAAAAATTAGGTAACTTTTAGGAAATAGACAGTTTTTTTGAAACATACAAATTACCTAAACCTACTCAAGGAGAAAGAAAATTTTTTTTTTTTTTTTTTTTGAGGTGGAGTCTCACTCGGTTGCCCCGACTCAGGCGATCCTTCCGCCTCAGCCTTCCAAATAGCTGGAACTACAGGTGCGTGCTACCACACCCGGCTAATTTTTTGATTTATTGTAGAGATGAGGTCTCACAAAGTTGCCCGGGAGGATCTTGAACCCACGGGCTCAGGCAATCCACTCACCTCAGCCTCCCAAGGCGTGGGATTACAGGCTGAGCCACTGAGCCCGGCTGAGAAAGAAAATCTTAACAGACCTATAATAACAGTTTGAGTCAGTAATAAAAAACTCTCCCAACAAAGAAGAATAAGGAACCAAATAGCTTCATTGGTGAATTCTACAAAACATTTACAGAAGAGTTAACACCACTCTTTTTCAAACCCTTTCCAAGGAATGTAGAGGGGACACTTTAAAAATAATTCTGTGAGGCCAGCAGTACTCTGATACTAAAGACAGTTAAAGACAGAAGATGATCATAGCCTAATATTCCTTAATAATATAGATATAGAAATTCCCAACAATATATTATCAAATGGATCCTAATGGCATATTAAAAGGATTATTCACCATGATCAAGTATGCTCTATTCCAGGAATATAAGGGCAGGCCAACATAATAAAATCAATGTAATACATCCTGTCACCATGATCAAGTATGCTCTATTCCAGGAATATAAGGGCAGGCCAACATAATAAAATCAATGTAATACATCCTGTTAATGGAACAAAAGAGAAAAAACACACATGATCATCTCGATGGATGCCAAAAAGGCATCTTACAAAAATGCAACAGTCTTCCATGATAAAAACTCTCCTAACATTGGGAATAGAGGGAAATGCCTCCACATGGCACAATATACTTATGAAAAATCCACATCATGCTCCGTGGTGAATGACTGAAAACATTTCCCCAAAGATCCAGTACAAGACAAAGATGCCCACTTTCACCACTGCTATTCAACATTGTACTGGAAGTTATGGCCAGAGCTATTAGGAAAGAAAAAGAAAGAAAAGTCATCCATATTAGAAAGGAAAAGTAAAACTACCTGTAGATCACATGATCCTACATAGAGAACATCCCAAAGAATCCAAGCAAAAGCTAATAGAGCTAATTAAAAAATTCAGCAAAGTTGCAGAATACAAGATCAGCAAACAAAGATAACTTGTGTTTCTATAAAACATCAAAGAACAGACCAAAAAAGTAAACTAAGAAAGTAGTTCCATTTATAATAGTCCCTAAAAGAATTAAATACCTAGGAATACATCTAATCAAGGAGGTGAAAGGCTTATACACTGAAAACTACAAAACATTGCTGAAATGAAAAAAGACCTAAATAAATTTAAAGATATTCCATGTTCATAGATAGGAAGACATTTTAGCCGGGCTCGGTGGCTCAGCCTGTAATCCCAGTGCTTTGGGAGGCCAAGGTAAGTGGATTGCCTGAGCCCGCAGGTTCAAGACCCAACTGGGCAACTTGGTGAGACCTTGTCTCTACAATAAATCCAAAATTAGCCGGGTGTGGTAGCGCGCGCCTGTAGTTCCAGCTACTTGGAAGGCTGAGGCGGAAGGATCGCTGGAGCCCAGCAGGTCGAGGCTGCAATGGCCCGGAGCGGCCACTGCACTCCAGTCTGGGTGACAGAGTGAGACTCCAACTCAAAAAAAAAAAAAAAAAACGAGGAAGACCTTTTTTTGATGTCAATACAATACCACCCAAAATGACTTGCATATTTAATGTGATCTGTATTAAAATTCCAACAGCCTTTTTCACAGAAATAGAAAAGCTGATTCTCAAGTTCATATTAAGAATTCATTACCAAATGATAAACTGAAGTTTTTCTCTACTTTGACAGGAATTGGCTGCCTGTGAAAACAGGCTAGATGCAGTGAAGTTAACAGCAATTGGTAAGGT
>CAUYQG010201470.1:0-44818 GCA_963574415.1 Tarsius wallacei | reverse complement strand
AAGACTGAGGCGGAAGGATCGCCGGAGCCCAGCAGGTCGAGGCTGCGGTGGCCGGGAGCGGCCACTGCACTCCAGTCTGGGTGACAGAGTGAGACTCCAACTCAAAAAAAAAAAAAAAATTGAAAACGTCCATGTTATGACCCCATTGATATAAAGACGGCTGCCACTTCAGCCTGGCTCATACTCATCTCTGTGCTCCTGACTGTAAAACAGCCTGTGCCTCCTTGCACCGAGGGCAGAAGCCGCCCTGCTCACAGCCGTCAAGGCGCCGGAGGAGCGGCGTCCGGTGCCCTAACCAGCCTCTGTCTCCGCAGGTCCCGCAGCGGATGACGGTGGCCGAGGGCGCCCCCGAGGACGGCCCCGGCGTGTGGGGCGCCTGGGGCCCGTGGTCCGCCTGCTCTCGCAGCTGCAGCGGCGGCGTGATGGAGCAGACCCGCCCCTGTCTGCCCGGCGCCCCGCACGCCCGCAGCGGCCCCCGGCCCGGTGCCCCCGCGCGCGCCTACGCGGGGCACGTGGTGTCGGCCGTGCGCACGTCCCTGCCGCTGCTCCGAGGTCGCCACCAGCCGCGCGCCCCCGCCCGCCCCGACGCCAGCCGCCAGGGCACCGCCGCGTCGCGGGGCAGCCGCCACCCGCAGGCCCGGGGCCGCGAACCCGCGGCGGACAGAAGGTACATGTCCCCGCAAACCCGCTCCCGCGATCCCCGCTTGTCTCTGCTCCTGCTCCATCCCTACCCTTGCTCCTGCCCCTGCCCCTGCCCTGTCCCTGTCCCTGATTGTTATGTTCTTTCAGCAGCGGCGTGATGGAGCAGTCTTGGCCCTGCCTGCCCGTCCCCCGCCCCGTCCCCCGCGCTCTCAGCGGGCCCCAGCCCGGAGCCTCCACGGGCCTCCCTGCCCCTGCCCCTGTTCCTGCCTCACCCTGCCCCTGTTCCTGCCTCTGCCTCTCTCCCTGCCCCTGCCCCTTGTCCCTGCCTTTGTCCTTGCCTCTGTCCCTACCCCTGCCCCGTCCCTGCCCCATCGGCTGCCGCCTGATAGTGCAGTCTCGGCCCTGCCTGCCTGGTGTCCTTCCCCCGCCCCCCAGCCCGGAGCCTTCACGGGCGTCCCTGCCCCTGCCCCTGCCCCTGCCTCTGTCCTTGCCTCTGCCCCTTCCCCTGTCCCTGTCCCTGCCTCTGCCCCTGCCCCATCTCTACCTCTGTCCCTGCCCCTGTCCCTATCCTTGCCCCGCATGTGGGGCATGACACATGCATTGTTTCTCCTTGGCGGGGAGGAATTCTTGGCTCCAACAAGCTCCTTTCACCTTCTGATTTATTTTGCAGCCTTTTAAAGTGCTGAGGCCACTCCCACCTCACTCTGTGGTTCTGAATCATCTTCAAAGTGAGGCTAGTTCGGAGCCGCCCAGCCCACCCAGCCCCAGGGAGGGGTGAAAGGAGCGAGGGGAGTGCCCTCTGGTGGCTGGGTGGGGGGGGGGGGGTTGGACCCTGGTCACAGGCTGTGTAGATTTGAGCCAAGGACCCAAGATAGGAGACTTCCATCTAACCCAAGAGTTGATTGACAGGAGTTGCCAATCCTGGAACAAGATGAATATTTGGAGTCTTAGATGCTCCCAAGTTGTAGGTTTCAGGAATTTGTGAACTTTTCTAGGAAGTGTCTCCACGGTGTTTTGAGTGAACACACTGCTTTGAGGATATGTCTTAACTAAGAGTCAATAAAATATAAACTCTAGAAATGGCATACAGCCATCAAAATAGTGGTATGACTAAAAGCATGAATATGCCAAAAGAGGCAGTGCCTTGGTGAAGGCAGGAATATAGGCGCCAGAAGCTCATCAGTGAGGGAATTAACAGATATTGACAGATTACTCTGCATGCATGCAACTGTATTTGTTGGGTGTTCTAGTTCCAGCATCCCCGACCGATACGGAGACAATACTGATATGAAAACAGTAGCAACAACAAATAAAAATGGGCAAGAAGAGTGTCAGATATGCTCTCTGTGCTTAAGAGATGTATAACGTAGTGGTCAAGCCATGTTAGTGCCCATTCCAGGCAGGACTTGAGCTTGTCCGGGGGACTGGTCCTCCCCTCCTGCCAACTTACAGTTCAGTGTCAGCATGGATAGTCACCCTTTCCCGCTGTGGCCACTTGCTGTGTGAGAGTCCTCCTTTGCCCAGTACTGTAGGCTGTCACCACCAGCCGCCCTGCAGGAGGACAGGATATGCAGCCCATCCATCCTCCCCAGACAGGGGTTCTTGATCTGGTGAAGGAGAAACTCGGAGAGAGAGAGGACCATTTCACAGAGAAGGGTGCTTGAGCTCAGCGGTCTCCAACCTTTTTGACATCAGGGACCAGTTTCATGGAAGACAATTTTTCCACGTACACGGGGGACAGGAGGGATCATCAAGCATTAGATCCCATAAGGAGCACACAACCTAGATCCCTCGCATGTGCGGTTCATCATAGGGGTTGCACTCCTATGAGACTCTAATGCCGCTGCTGATCTGATGGAAGACGAGGCTCCGTTCACCGCTCACCTCCTGCTGTCCAGTACGGTTCCTAACAGGCCACGGATGGGTACCGGTCCATGGCCCAGGAGTTGGGGACCTCTGTTTTAGCTGCATCAAAGGACGAACCAGGTTTGGAGAGATAGAAGAGAAGAGTGGAGAACAGTGAACAGGCCTGGCCTGGAAGAGGAGAGAGTCCAGCCCGGAGGGGATGTTTACCTCTCTCTCTCTATCTTCTGTGTGGACACTGACTATGCTCTAGTGTCATTCTGGGGCTGAGGGTTTGCTGCTATTCGTAAAGCTGATACCTTGGCATATGTTATTTCCTTTTATACCAACCACAACCCCATAGTAACATAGTGCCGCCACCCCTTATCTGAAATGCATACAAGGCCTAACAATAAAATTTGCAAATATGTGCTCATGTTGGCAGCACTGTACAAACAACTCGGTAAGATTTCATAACCTTAGAATATCAGTGTCTCACAGCTGTATTCATGTTGATGTGTGGCGGTGTCTTGCTGAGTGGCATTCATTATTGTTGTTGTGTGTTTTTGTGTACCATTGTGAGGATGTTGGAACTTGAATTAGAGCAACAAACAAACATTACATTTCTTGTTAAACTTGGCAAGAGTGGAAGTGAAATCAGGGACATGTTAGTCCAAGTTTATAAGGATAATGCCATGAAGAAAATGGCAGTGTACACATGATTAAACATTCTTCTGAGGGGAGAGAAAGCGTCATGATGAAGAGAGGTCAGGGCAGCCTGTAACAAGCAGAACTGATGAAAACATTGCAAGAATTCATTGAATTGTGCATCAAAATAATCGACTGACTGTGAGAAGCATAGTAGACCAAATAAACATTGAATAGAGAAACAGTTAGGAAAATCTTAACTGAAAATCTTGGCATGAGAAAGGAGTGTGCAAAAGTGGTCTTTGCACACATGCATCACAACAGTACCCCAGCTCACACAGGGAGTTTTTAGCCAGTAAACAAATAAGTGTATTGGAACACCCTCAATACTCACCTGATCTGGCCCCCAGTAACTTTTTTTTCTACCTGAAGATAAAGGAAATATTGAAAGGAAGACATATTGATGACATTCGGGACATCAAGCGTAATATCATAATAGCTCTGATGCCCATTCCAGAAAAGAATTCCAGAATTGCTTTGATGGGTGGACTAAATGCTGGCTTTGGTATATAGCTTCCTAGGGAGAGTACTTCCAAGGTGACCATAGTGATATTCAGCAATGAGGTATGTAGCACTTTTTCTAAGATAAGTTTGCGAACTTAATTGTCAGGCCTCATATGGACAACGTGTTTTAGAATTCAGAACTGTCCGGATTTTGGAAAGGTCCTATAGGGCCTATTTCACATATTAATGGCATTCCCTTTGTGGTGTGGGGCAGCATTCCATAATCAAACACATTATTATTTCTGCAATGAAACACATAGATGGTCACACCAAGTAGGATTTTTTAAAAAAGACCATAAATAGCCTAATTTCAGTTAAGGTCAGGTTTGTTGGCCAATGAGTTTTGTCACCAAACTGACAAAAACATAAAAGAAAGCACAAACAGTTGGTTTTCAAAACTCTTGATTTCAGAATTGCAGGCCTGTAGCAGCTAACGTTGATGGAAGGCCTGTTCCGTACCAGACAGTGTTCTTAATACTCTATCCCGACAACCCAAGGAGATAGATGCTCACCTAATCTTCATTTTAGAGGTGAGGAAACCAAGGCCTGGCCAGCTGGTACGTGACGTATCAGGCTTCGAACTCAGGCTGTCATGGCTCTGAGGATCTAATGAAGTAGACGATATATATAGGGAATCTGAGGACCCAGAGTCTGTGGCAAGCTGTGATTCCCAGACCCCTGCAGCACTCAGCTTCCTGCAGGGCGCCCATTACGGGGTAGAGGGCTGGGCTTGGGTGGAGTCTGGGTGGGCTAGGGGCTTCTCTGAAGGCCTCTGTGGTTGAGAGCCTAGGAGATCTGCCCAGGAAGCAGGCTCTTGCTGGCCATGGGCCCGTGCTGCAGGCATTCCGCCTGTGCGTTTTGGCAGCAGGAACTTTTTTTTTCTTCTAACTTATTGACAAGGGGCCAGTTACTGTTTACTATGAAGTTCCTACAAGTTTTTTTTATCATGCTCTTGTAATTTGACAGTTTCTGATGAAATAATCCAAATATTAGCCTGGGAGGCCTGTGCTGCCTGCAAATGTCATGTTCTTCTTGGCTGATGAGAATCCCATTTGCTTATATTTATCAGTCATTAGGCATTTACATAGTGTATTTGACCCCGAAGAGAAATGTCAGCATGTTCTCTGGATGACTGTCTGCTCCCCTGTCTGTTTCAGGTTTGAGGTTTGAGGTGAAGTCTGTTGGGGTTTAGATGTTTAAGAAGCTGTTAGGCTGCTCTGCCTGGCAACTGAAAACTTAATTGATGCTAGATAACCAATACAACTATCTGACCTTTCAACAAATATTTATTAAGCATCTACCATGTTGTAAGTCTCTGGGACAGACAAAAAGGTGAGTGAAAACAAGGCTGTGGGCTTCAGGGCTCTTACTGACAGATTAGAGCAGTTGTTTGTAAACTTACTATTTTTTTGAGCAGAAGGATCCTTTCTGCAAAGTCAGTCTTAGATGGAGACTCAGTTTGTGACACTTAAAAGCTGAACTGCTCTGGTTGAAGCCTTGGAGGCATTGCTATAGCAACCTGGGGCCTAGAGCCAAGTGGAACAGTGGTTTTCAACCTAGCTCACTGTTAGAATCTTCTGCCCATCTTGGAGAAATCCTGACATCCACATCACACCCCAAACCAACACTGGAATCTCTGGGGGTCATCCTCAGACTTTGGTATGATTCCAGGCTTTGAGAAGCATTGGTCTGGAGGACTCTTTTTAGAAACTCAAGTTTCCATGGAAAAGATTTTGAGAATCGAATATTGTCTAACAGTATTTTCCGAGTTTGGTGAGCACATATCAGAATCACTTGCAGCAGGGCGGGGTGGCTTTTTGTTAAAAAGAAAGCTGCCAAGTCCTTAGTACTTCCTCCGCCTAATAGAGATTCTGATTTATGGGTCAGGCATGTGTCCTGGGCATCTTTATTTTAAGTGGCTCTGATGTACCCCCAAAGTTTGAGGACCACTGCTCCAGAGGGCTGGACAAGACATATGTATGAATGCCTTTAATATAAGGCAGTCTGACCAGTAATGACCGCGGTGCCATGTTGAAACATGTCCCATGTGCAAGACTTTCCAATGTGTTATAACACAATTCACACACCCCTGTGAGGCCTAATCTGCTAGTCACACTCTTACAAACAAGGAAACTGAGACTCAAAGGAGTAAAGTGACTTGCTCAAGATCACCCACCTCTGAAGCAACAGCACTGCAATCCAGACACGTCTGTTGGAGCCCGACACTGAACTTCTGTTCACTGAAATGGGTATTTGGGAAGTGAGGCTTCCAGCGGTTGTGGTTAGAAAAGCTGCTTGGAGGCTGAGCTGTCTGAGCTTGTCTTGACAGGTGGATGGGATTTGATAGTCAAGGCTTACAGTCAGCTGCAACTCTTTCTTACAGTGTTCAGCTTCTTTAACCTGAAGAATCTTTGCATCTAGTCCTAGGTGCCATGGGGGTTCAAAATCGGAAACTGCAGTCCCTGTCCTTGGGGACTTATCTTTTGGTGGCAGGTGAGAGGCAAACCCACAAAACATAGCCCATACTGGGAGATGTGACCAGGGTTCAGAAGAGAGAAATCCCTGTGGGATAGAGCAGTCAGAGGAGACTGCCCAGAACAGTAGGATGTCAACCTGCCCTTGATGAAAAAATAGAATGGACTTAGTTGGGTTATACCTGGAAACTTCTTGAGTCCAATCGCTTCTATACCATGACTTCATCTCATTAAAACACACACATACACATGACAAATTCCACTCAAAAACTTATGAAATAATGGCGGTCTTTATGGAACTCTCCCAAGGATTCTGAGCTTAGGAAGGTTAAGCGTCTCTGAACCTCAGGGGCTTCAACTTTCAAATAAGAGTAATAATAATACCTACCATGTGGAAATTGTTTTGTAATTAAGTGAAATAATGCATTCATATTGTCTGGTCCATAGTAAATGGTCAATCAGTTGTTCTAAGACTCCCACTATGGGTGGAAGGGCTGGTGTGTGTTAGAGAGAGTTCCAGTTAGAACTCTAGGGTAGCAGGAGGGACAAGGTGGAGCACGGGGCCACTCAGGAAGACAGGGAGCCAGGAACTGAGGTCCCATCCAGGAGGGCAAGACTCTGGGCAGCACAGCCTGGGTGCAGTCAAGATCCTAGGGTCCGGGCTCCCTGCCCTCTGCCCCTTCTTGGTATGTCCTGCTTAGAAAAACCCTCCACAAAGGGTAGCAGTCCCCTGTGATTAGCAGGGAGGTTCTAGACTGAGGGTTCAAGCCTGCAAGTCTCGGCCAACAAGTTCCAACTGAGTCCTCTCTCTCTCCAGCCCCCAGCTTTTCCCTGTGATGGCTTAAGGGGGAGAGACCGGTAGGGAGGAGGGTGTTTAGGTGAGCCCCACAGAGCATGTGGCAGTGTCTCCACTGACACCTGTGAAATTGGAGATACTCCTTGGAAGGAGAGACTTCCCCTTCAGTTTCTGTAAGTGGGAAGACTGGAGGGTGCTAGAAGGAGCTCCTGTTACTATAAGACCTCCCCAGTCCTTTCTTATCCTCCAATTTCTTATTGTGTTAAAATACACATCACATAACATTTACCATCTTAACCATTAAGTATATAGTTCGGTGACATTAAGTACATTCACATTGTCGTGCTACCATCACCACCATCCATCCACAGAGTTCTTTTTATCTTTCAAAATGGAAACTCAATACTCATTAAACAATAACTCCCCATTCGTTCCTTCCCCCAGCCCCTGGCAACTACCATTCTGCTTCCTGTCTCTATGATTCTGACTGCTTTGTCTTGTACAAACGGAATCAGATAGTATTTATCTTTTTGTGACTGGCTGATTTCACTCAACATAATGTCCTCAAAGTTTATTCTATGTTGAAGCATATGTCAGAATATCCTTTCTTTTTTAGGGCTAAATAATATTCCTATCTATCTATCTATCTATCTATCTACCACATTTTGATTATTTGTTCATTCATCCATGGACATTTGGGTTGTTTCCATGTTTAAGCTGTTGTGAATAATGCTGCTATGAGTTTGGGTGTACAGATATCTCTTTAAGGCCCTGTTTTCAGTTCTTTGAGGTGGATACCCAGAAGTTATTGCTGGGTCATATGGTAATCTATTTTTAATTTTTTCGAGGAACCCCTATATTGTTTTCCATAGTGGCTACACCATTTTACATTCCTTTAACAGCACACAAGGGTGCCGATTTCTCTACATCCTCACCAACCCTTGTTATTTTCATTTTTTTGATAGTGGCCATCCAGTGGGTGTGAGGTAGTGTCTCATTGTAGTTTTGATTTGCATTTCCCTGGGGATTAGTAATGTTAGGCATCTTTTCATCTTCTTATTGGCCATTTATGTATCTTCTTTGGAAAAAATGTCTGTCCAAGTCTTTTGAGGACTTTCCCTTTTATAGCAATGAAACCAAGATGGATTTATTCCCATTCCCAAAATGCCAGTGAGAATGGCATCCAGAAAGAGTCCATGTTGCCCAGAGCCCTAGTACGCAAGCTTACAGAAGTATGTGGTAAATGTCTGTTGGCTGGATTAATTTTACTTCCCCAAAGACAGGACGTGAGAGCCATGCCCACCCCTATTTGAGGGCTCAGGTAGCTTTCACCACTCTGGTTGCCAAAGAGCCTGTTAGCAGACAAGCTTTCCTTCCCACTGGCCTTCATATGCCCGTCTATACCCAGCAGTTTTTCTAGTCATTCATCACCCACATCAGCCAGCTGGCATCAGGGGAAATGGGATATTTGATGGCTTTAATTCAGATTTTCAGGCCAGGGAACACTCATCTCTTCCCCAGCAGACATGGCCACATTGACAGATTTCATCTAAGTTGGGTGGGTGTTTAAGAGGTGGAAGTCCCAGTTGGGAGAATCATGGCTCCTGTTCCCACTGGAGGAGTGTATTATATCTCATGAGTATTTGAGGGCAGAAAGAGGTTGAGGAGCCTGGGCTTCCCAGGGCCTCCTGGAGAAGTGTCCTGTATAAGGGGTTTCTGTTTCCTGCTGGGAGGTAATCTTGCTGTGTGAGGAAGGCTTATGCCCAGGCTGTGCAGACTCACACCTCAGAAGCCATTGGGATCAGCACTCAAGTATCAGTGTTTGGAAATATGAGTCTTTATTATAACACAGGAGAACAGGAGCTAACACAACGAGGCTGTGATTGGCATGGTAGTTAAGAATGCAGCTCCTGGGATGGACAGGTTTGGATTCTCTACCTAACTCTACCCCTTAAAGCTGTGTGCTTTGGTCCCTTTTGTGTGGCAATGAAGGGATGCCCAAGGCTGAGTGATTTGTAAAGAAAACAGGCTCATGGTTCTGCATACTGTACAAAAAGCATAGTGCCATCACTGACTTTCCATGAGGCCTCAGAAAGCTTTTACTTGTGGCAGAAGACAAGGGAAGCAGGTGTGTCATAGGGTGAGAAGAAGCAAGAGAGAGAAGGAGGCGCCAGGTTCTTTTTTTTTTTTTTTTTTTTGAGTTGGAGTCTCTCTCTGTTGCCCGGGCTGGAGTGCAGTGGCACACTCATGGCCACCACAGCCTTGACCTGCTGGGCTCAGGCAATCCTTTCCCCTCAGCCTTCCAAGTACCTGGAACTACAAGCATGCGCTACCACACCCAGCTTATTTTTTGATTTATTGTAGAGACGAGGTCTCCCAAGTTGCCCAGGCTGGTCTTGAACCCCTGGGCTCAGGCAATCCTCTTTTAAACAACTAGCTCTATATAGCGATAACTTGCTCATTACCATGAGAATAAACACCAAACCATTGAAGAGAGATCTGCCCTTGACCCAAACACCTCCCACCAGGCCCCACCTCTAACACTGGAGACCACATTTTAAGTTGAGATTTGGAGGAACATTCAAACTATGAGGAGGACCCCCCTATAAATGGAATTTATTTATATAAAATTGTGTATTTATTCTTACATGTCTAAATTTCAGCCACCTTCAAAGTATTCCGCATTTGATACAATACACCTATTGAGTTGCTTTTTACACTGCTCAAAACAGTTTTTGAATTCATGACTTTTGATGCCTTTTACTGCTTCTGCCATTTTTTGTTTCACCTCTTTCACATCGGCAGAACATTTCCCTTTGAGGACTTTTCTTCATCCAGAGAAATAAACAAGAAAAAGTCACTTGGGGGAAGATTGAGTGAAAGGAGGGTGGGGCATGGAGCGCTGTTTTTGGTCAAAAACTGCTGAACACTCAGCGTGGTGTGGGCAGCTGTGCTTGTAAATCACCCATCATGAAATGGGCAAACATGCTGAAAGACTCCAAAAACTCACTGAAGCCTAATGCAGCCTCTCACAACAGTGCTCACTGGTCCATGGATGCCAATGAGTTCCTAGGACACTCACCTTGCAGGGGAAGCCTGCACTACAAAACGCTCGTCCTCCAGAAGATAATTCCAGGTTCTTTTGGGTCCCCCCTTGTATGTCCCTGTGCATCCTGCTGACACTGCTCAGCTTTTCCCTGATGTTAGTAGTGATACACCTGCCTTGTTGTAAATGGAATACTTCACACAAAGTGCTTAGCACAGTACTTGTAAGTGCTCAGTAAAGGGGATTGGATGCCTTCCGCATGCCGAACACACTGTCAGTGGTTTTACCTGCAGCATTTTATCTCACAATGGGATAACAAACTCAAGGGTCAGAGAATAAATATCTGTGTGAGGGTCACAGAGGCAAGCACAAGAGCACAGGTCTTTGCTTTGTCAGACTCTTTTCAGACTTGTTCCTCTAGAAAGACTTTTTCAGAGTTAACACTCATTAATTAAGCTGAGTTTGATAAACTAATGCCTCTTTATCTGAGATGGAGAATGAAATCTCCCTCTAATATTTACCCCAAAGCTTTTCATCCCATATAGTAATGTTGAAACTGGCTCTACTGTGAACTTCTGGCATGTGTGGGATGCCCAGAGGACACACCAACTCATTATCATTAGAAGCTGGCCATGCAAAACCTTCATATAAAGTTACTTGCTTTTCAGGCTGCCCCTGGATCTTAGGGCTTAATTAATAGAAGTGATTTGGGCATTACTTTCTGGTGTTTTATGTTCATTTTAAGTCAATCATTATTCCTTGTGTATTTACTGTGGCTCAGACACTGTGCTGGACACAGAAGGGATCGACAGGAGAAAGAGACATGGGTTTCCAGTACCCCAATGTGTGACCTGAGGAAGCAGCCCAGGTGTGACCACCTGATGGAATTGATGCGTATTTCACCTGGGGAGTGAGCAGAGGGTTGTGGGAGCATCCAAGTGGGACTCATTCTTGGGGAGTCAAGGTTGCTTCATGGCAGGGGGTACTTCCTTGAAGGATGGGTTTGCTTTTTTTAGGTGAAGAAGATGGGAAAGAGTTGGTATTCATGAAGGATGCAGTGGTTTGGTGACATGAAGGGAACAAAACGTGCTCTTTATCCTCAGGGGGCTTATACTGGTGCAGGAGAGGAGGAGGACAACCAAACAGACATTTACAAGACCAAGGACCAGGGATGCCCAAGTGTGGGAAGGGAGGATGAGACGGAGGAGGACTAGGGGAGCCAGGGAAGGCGTCCCAGAGGGAGGACTGAGCTGAGCTTTAAAGCAGACTGATTTCAGCAGAGCCAGGAGTGAGGAGGGCATTCCCCAGTGAGCACACTGGAAGGCGGAGACCGGGAGGCAAGAGTGAGAGAGTCATGTTGTAAAGGGTCTGGCCAGGCTGGAGCACAGGCTGTAAAAGAGGGAGCGTCCAGGCGAGACAGGGAAGCCCATGGGCTCCTTTCCAGGGAGGAACTTTCAAGCAGTCCTAAGGGGATTGAGCTGGAAATTCTTAGAGTAAAACAATCCCTGGAAATGCAGATGGCCACCCCTTCCATTTTAAAGCAAGACGGTATATACAATGGATAGTCTATCTAGATTTCTCCTTTAATGCCCTCAGAGTTTCAAAATGTTCAGCTGTGCCATGCACCACCCCATCTCTGTCCATCCTAAGAAGCCAGGACTAATTGGCTGGGGGCCAAGGCTTGGTCCTGTAATTCTGTGATAGGTATGTTTAATTCCTGTTGATGCTGGAACATCCACTACACACTTACTTGCTTAAAACAACATAAATGTAATCTTTATCAGTTCTGGACATCAGAAACCTAAAATCAAGCTGCAGGTAGGACTGTGTGCCTTCTGGGGCTTTTGGGGAGACTCTTTCCTTTTTTCCAGTCTCTAGTGACTGCCTGCATTCCCTGGCTAGTGGCCCGTCCTCCCTCTCTCCCACCTCAGGCTTTCTGCCATCACCTTCTCTGACCCTCATCTGCCTGCCTCTTTCTTAAAAGGACCCTTGTGATAGCATTGGGCCTGCCCTGATAATCCAGGGTCATCTCCCTGTTCCAAGATCCCTAACTTAATCGTCACTGCTGATTCCCTTTGCCATATATGACAACATTCACATGTTCTAGGGAGTAGGGTGTGGACATGTTTGAAGGAGCGCCGTGGGGTATTACCTGCCTACAATAATAGTACTTGCATTTTGGGGTCTTAAGAATGCCCAAATACTAGGACAGTGTCTGAACTAGCAGGACCCCTGCCACTTTCCCACATCCTCATTGATTTTTTGTTTTTGAGTTGAGGCCTCCTTCTGTCACTCAGGCTGGTGTGCAGTCGCACGATCACAGCTCACTGCAGCCTCGACCTCCTGGACTTAGGCGATCATTCCTCCTCAGCCTCCTGGGTAGCTGGGACTACAGGTGTGCACCACCTCGGGTTGTTGTTTATGGGAAATTTTGCAATGCTATCTCCCATAAAAATGAAGATGAGCAACCATGCATTCCCCACCACACCCTTAAGTGACATGCAGTGTTAATTAAGGACAGCTATGGTAATGAACTTAAAGATAGCAGGCTCCCAAGACAGCTGGTGCAGGATTAGAAGCTCTGTATCCCAAGTCCAGAGAGCAGTCCCCAGCTGTCACAAATGCTTTGATCCTGGGCAGGTCACCTCATTTCTCTAGGCCTTCATTTCCACATTCATAAACTAAGGAGGCCCTTATTCCTGTCACTAAGAGCCCTTGCTTTTTACTGATGCATTAGTAAATTAGTAAACAGCAATTAGGGCCAATTGCTGTTTAAATGTTCCTGCCATCATTTCTGACATCTAGAGTGATGAGAAGGGAAGAAGGTGGCCAGGAGACACAGCTTTAGACATGCTTCTGGAATGTGACGGTCTTTCTTCTCTCTAGATGCAGGGACATTGCGACTCTTCAAATCCCTCTGTGCAGACTTCTGTCTTAGCACATGAGTTTGTCTTGAAAGTGTTGTTCACATGTCTGGCCTCCTTTTCTGGTCCTCACTCCCCACCAGGCTTCAGCCCTTTTCCATGGGAGGGATCACCACGTCTCTCCTCATGGAAATTCCTGGGCTGGGAGTCATCAGACCCACTTCCCATCTCAGCCCTGCCATTTGCTAACTAGATGACCTGCAGGAATCACTTCATGTCACCTATAAAATGTGGATAATTGTATGTCCCCTTTTGTGAGGGTCAAATGAGGTAACAGCTGTAAAAGGACTCCAAAAAGCATAAGACACCATTCAAGAACATGACTTTATTTTATTGTCATTAACCAGATCGTCTTTGGGATATGGAGGTTTGTGTCCCGTTCTGTAATTTCTTGTTTGTGTATGCACATACATGTGTGTGTGCATGACTATGGGCCTGTGCATGCATGTGCTTGTGTGTGTCTGTGCATTTGTTTGAAGGCTTATTCATTTTGAAACAGGACAGACAGGATCAGGGCTAGATCGCAAGCTTCCTCCACCCATTCCCACCTCCCCTGGAGACTGTCTCTGGGTGCCCGGTAAGAGTCATTTGTTTTTCTGCCCACTTTGTTGGAAGCTATTTGCATACCTTCATTAATAACTATGAAGCAGGCTGGGTGCAGTGACTCACACCTGTAATCCCAGTGATTTGGGAGGCCAAGGTGGGAGGATGACTTGAGTCCAGGAGTCTGAGACCAGCCTGGGCAACATAGCGAGACCTCATCTCTGTAAAAATTAAAAAATCAGCCCGGCATGGTGGCGTGTGCCTGTAGTCCCAACTACTCAGGAGACTGAGGCAGAAGGATCATCTGAACCCAGGAGGTCAAGGCTGAAGTGAGTGCAATCATGCTACTCCACTCTAGCCTGGGTGACAGAGTGAGACCCCGACTCAAAACAACAAAAAACACAACTATGGAACAATATGTTATTTCTGTCCTGAGGGCCCCTGAGGCTGAGTGGGCCCCTTCCTGATGCTGGATAGAAAAACTTGCTGTTAATTAAACTTCCCAAGGCCACATGCCATTTCCTGACCCTCGGTCCATATCTAGGGAGTCTTGTTACATATCATGGGGGCAAAGCAAGGAGAAGGGAAAGCTTTGACCTTGTCTGTGTTCCTCCTCAGAAAGCTTCCCTGGCCGTGCAGGGTTGTTTGCAGAGGAAGCAGGTACATCTGTTTGAAATGCACACTCCATGTTTTTGATGCTTTTTGCTTTTCCTCTTCAAGGGAAATTTAGTTTCTTTACCCTTTGAAACAGGAATGCCACTTAGTCCTTGAGTTGTTTGACAAGAAGTTACCTGTTGATGCTAACCAGATAAACAGTATTTTAACGTGCTTTGCTTTCTAAATTGGAAACCTTAGCCCTTTCCAGCGAGGGTTTGTAGCAGAGCTGGGCCCGCTGGTATGTACATTTCTGCCTGTCGGTTAGGAAGGATTGGAGCCAGATTTCAAGCTTGAGTTGCTCTGATCTCAGACAAGGCTCCAAAGAGCCCTTGTTCATTTCTCATGGCATTTCATTAAGTGTCAGAAGTATTTCATTAGTTATCAGAACAAAGATCACATTTGCCCTAGGAATGCTGCGTTGAACCTTCTCCAAGTCATTCATAACTGCGGTTCCAGAAGATGGATATGCTGGGCTGTAGAAAAAGCCTGCCAACAAGATGTGTGTCCCAGAAGAGGGACCTCTGCCTGGCATCTGGAATCCGTGAGGGCTCCTCCTTTGGCGCACGCCTGGTGCCTGCCTGTGATGCCCTCATAGAAGGATGGGGGTGCGGTTCCTGGATGGGGGGGTGACTGCCATTTCCTTTGCTCATCCTACCTGCAGGAGCCTGTATGTATGTATGGATCCAGTCCTAGTAACCACAGCCATTTCCACAGCACTCACCACGTGCCTCATCATTGGCTTGAGCTCTTTGAGTCTCATGAGCCCATTTTACAGCCGAGGACGCTGAGTGAGGTAAAGAAGTCCCCAGTGTTCTGCTCCAGTGAGGGGCGGAGTGGGATTGCAGTGTAGGGTTGCCTGACCCCAACATCCCTGTTCTTCCCGCTGCCGCCCTGAGCCCACAGTGTGGATCCAGGTGGTTTATGTGAGGGAATTTGGGCGACACCTGCTTTGGCGTGTTACACATAGCCTCCCTGTCAGTTCTCAGGATAAAGTGCTCACAACCCCTTGGGGTTTTTTGGTCCTCGCTTTCTTGTCAGTCCATAGGCCCTTTTCTGGATGTATCGCTTTGGCTCATCTTTCTTAAAGTCAACAGGAGCAGTAACAATTGGTGTTTGTTTATGGTTCATTGTGTGTCATAGGTTGAACAATATTCTCCCCAGCCCTCAAGATACCAGGTTCGAATCCCTGGAGCCTATAAATGCTAATGTATTTGGAAAAAGGGTCTTTGCAGTGTGAGTTAAGGATCTTGAGGTGTGGGGATTATTCTGGTGTATTGGGGGAGGGTCTCTAAATGCAATCATGAGTGTCCTTATGAGAGACAAGCAGAGGGAGATTTAATATGCAGACACTCAGTGGGAGGGTCTGTGGGGATAGAACTGAGAGAGATCTGAAGACACAGCTCTTGAAGTAGAGTGATGTGGCCACAAGCCAAGGAGTGCTGGCAGCTGCCAGAAGCACTCTGTGCCTCAGTTTCTCTGTCTGAATCAACACCACACAACAGTGTTGTGGTGAGGGTATTAGATGAGTGGGGTGCAATGTTAGCTTCTTCTGTTTCAGGCTTGGTTTTCCCATCTGTAAAATGACAGGATTGATTCTAGGTGCCATTAAAGAACCCTCCTGGCTGCTGGGAAAAGGAAGAAAGCATGGGATAGAGAACAGAGCATCTTCTGGGCTCTACAGGTGCCACAGACACCTCAGAGAATCTGCTTAGGCTCATCAAGCCTCAGTTTCCCCATCTCTAAAAAGGACAGGCTGAAGTTGTTCATAAGTCAGAGTGAAGCACAGACCAGGGCTTCTTGAATCTGCCCACCCAATGCTGTCTAAGGGGACCTGGCCCTGTTGACACTTTGATTTCTACCTGGTGATGCCAAATTTGAACTTTTGGACTTCAAAATTTTGGGAGAATTCATTTCTGTTGTTTGAAGTCAGCAAGCCTGTGACTTGTCATGACAGCTACATGAACCAATATACTGTGTGAAGCTCCAAGCAAAACTTCCTGGGATTCTTGTACATAAACCATCCACATTGTGCCTTGTGTAAGATGAGAAGAATTCTGTGCTTAGAGGGACACAGTGATGAGCCAGCAGGTTGCAAAGTAGGGATTTGAGCCTTAGGCTCTGGCTCCAACCATGGAGCAATTCTCCCTTCCGGCCACAGACTCTGTTCTCACCCTGAGGCCTCTGGTCAAGCCGTGCCCCCAGAGCCTTCCTTTCCTTCTCTATGGTTTGACTTACAAGCCCATCCTATTTTCTTTATCCACTCATGAATCTTTTTCACACAGAAACACCTGGTCCTCTTACAGGCAATATGGATGCAGCAGCAGTTAGCTAAGCGTTCCCTTTTCCTTGGTGGTTAGAGCAGTTTGTTATGGGCTAGTGCCGAAACTTTTCCTTTCCAGCTGTGGGGGAAACAGTAATGTATCCCATTTTTGAGTACATTCTCATTCCAAATAGCCCACCCCTATAATCCCTAATGAATGGGAATTTGGTATTTAAAAGCTGTGCTCGATTGTAGTTGCTTAAGCTCCTTAAGAGCTTACCATCCATCCATTCAGTAACATTTGTAACCATTGTTAATATCACAATCATATGTGTTCCCACAGGCCTGCTCGCCTGCACAGGTTGTTAATGTCTTCTAGACTCAGTTACCATGCGTATAAAATAGGAGTAATGGTCTAGTTTGTGTGCAGTGCTAGCTAATGGGATAACATGTATACAGCTCTTGGGAGGTGTATTTATTTATTTATTTATTTATTTATTTATTTATTTATTTAGAGGTAAGATCTCTGTTGCCCAGGCTGGAGTGCAGTGGCATGATCACTGCTCACCACAGCCTCAAGCTCCTTGGCTCAAAGGATCCTCTCTCCCCAGCCTCCCAAGTAACTGGGACTATAGGCACATGCTAAATTTTTTTGTAGAGATGGGGGGAGGGTCTCACTATGTTGCCTAGGCTGTCTTGAACTCTTGGCCTCTCGCACTCCTTCCACCTAAGCCTCCCAAAATGCTGGGATTACAGCCATGAGCCTCTGCACCCAGCCACAGGTGTTTGATACCAAGTAGCCATCTAAATACAGAATGTATGAGATCTGATAATTGAGTTCGAGAACTCATCCTAGAAAAAAGTGCTACATACCCCGTTACTGAATATCACTACCGTCACCTTCCAAGTACTCCTCCTGGGAAGTATACACTGACGACCGCACCCAGTCCACCCATCAACGCAATTTTGAAACTCTTTTTCTGGAATGGCCATCAGAGCTGTTGTCATATTACCCTCGATGTCCCGAATGTCATCAAAATGTCTTCCTTTCAATATTTCCTTTATCTTTGGGTAAAAAAAAGTCATTGGGGGCCAGATCAGGTGATTAGGGAGGGTGTTCCAATACAGTTATTTGTTTACTGGCTAATAACTCCCTCACAGACAGTGCTGTGTGAGCTGGTACAAGCACACACCTTTCTCATGCCAAGATTTTCAGTTAAGATTTTTCATTTATTTGATGTTTATTTGATCTACTATGCTTCTCACAGTCAGCCGGTGATTTTGATGCATAATTCAACAAATTTTTGCAGTGTTTTCATCAGTTCTGCTCTTTCCTGGCCTTCCTGAACTCTCTTCATCAGTGATGCTTTCTGTCCCCTCAGAAAAAATGTTTCATCCATTTGTACACAGCCCTTTTCTTCATGGCGTTAGCCCCATAAACTTGGTCTAATATGTCCCTGACTTCACTTCCACTCTTGCCAAATTTAACAAGAAATATAATGTGTGTCCGTTGCTCTAATTCAAACTGTGACATTCTCGTGATGACAGTTCTGATGGCCATTCCAGAAAAAAGAGTTTCAAAATTGCTTTGACGGGTGGACTAGGTGCTGGCGTTGGTTGCATATCTTCTCAAGAGGAGCACTTTGAAGGTGACCACAGTCATTTTCAGCAGTGAGGGATGTTGGACTTTTTCTAGGATGAGTTTGTGAGCTTAAATGTCACATTTAGTATTTATTTAAATACAGTCATTCCTTGATATCTGTGGAGGGTTGGTTGCAGGACTCCCCATGATACCAAAATTTGAGCATGCATGGGTCCCTTATAGTAAATGGTGTCTTATTTGCATATAACCTACACACATTCTCCTATACTTATAAAATCATCTCTAGATTGCTTATAGTACCTAATAAATGTAAATGCTATGTAAATAGTTGGTATACTGTATTGCTGAGGGAATGATGACAAGAAAAAACTCATGCTCAGTACAGACACAACCATTCATTTTTCTCCCAAATATTTTTGCTCCTCTCTTGGTTGAATCACAGATGTGGTGTCACATGGACACACAGGGCTGACCGTACACTGTGCTAAATATTTTTAGGAGTGGAGTGCTATTCCAGAACAGATTCTCCCTTCCTTTAATTTGCCGAGGGTGACAAGCTTGCCCCTAAATAACTTCCTCTAATGTGACGACTGATTGTTATGCTTGAGATACTTCATATTTATATGAAGAAAAACATTAAATGCTACATTGTAAGTGGGTGCCTAGAAGGTGGTATAAAATTCAGAGTGGGAGAGACATCTGGACTATGAGAGAAATACCATGGTTTCCTTTCACATAAAAGTTGCTCAAGAAATATGAGTTGTGTTAGAATCATTATTGCCATTGTATTAATGAATTCCACAGAACTTACAGAATATAGTTCTTCTGGTTCCTTCAACCTGCTGGGGGCCGGCCTGTGGCACAGGGGACACTGTTTTAAGAGCCCCCTGGGGCAGCAGTTTAGAGCTCGTCTTTGCTTACACCTACTTGGGCCAGGCACTGCCCCACAGGTAATCTCGTCTGCTCTCCCCTACCCCCCACCATGGTCCTCGGGGGCCACTCAGGTTCACATTACAGCCCACATTGCCAACAAGGCTGATCCTGAGGGGCCTCTGGGTTGTTACACCAGAGTGAATGTGTCTCCTGTTCTTTCGAGCACAGCCATCTCCATCCCCTTCGATCGCATGCTGACTGTCTCCCTCTATAGCTGTCCTCAGGTGGCAAATCAGTCATGTAGTGTGGCCATCGTTATAACCACTGTTTATGATGTGTCCCTTGCTAGGCATGTTGCCGGCGTCATTTCACTGAATCGCTACTACAGTTGGGTGAGGTGGGCGTTGCTGTCCCGTTTCACTGCTGGAAGTGGGATGTGGAGTGACTTTCCCACAATGACACAGGTGATAAGTGGCTGATCTGGCCCACCTGATCAGGAATGCCTGGGCTCTTTCTGCTATCCCATGTCCCGATTGATCTCTTACCCTCTTCACCTTCAACAATGTCCTGTTCAGCACAAAACAGGGTGGGGAAAGTCATCTTTGCTCTGAGCTCTCTGGTATTAACTCAGCTTTAACTGGAAATGCTTCTCTCTCAGACTGCTATGAGCTCATTTCTTGCCTTTGTGCAAATCCAAAAAGATGCCTCTTCCTCTAGTCAGAGTCATCTTCTAGCTGGGAGGACATACTGGATTTCAGCTCTCAGATGTCTTTGTTCAGTGAGCAACCTGCCTAAACTGTAAGTGGCATCCTTGCAGTCTCTCAACCATTGCTTCTGTTATACTGAAATTGATGTCCTTGAACACCCACTCACTTGTCCTTTTTCCACCTCTCTGGGCCCACACTGAATAAGGTACCTGAAGTTCTGTCCCAGAAGCCCAGAATCACTCAGATGCACAGCAGCACTGTGGATGGTTTGCTCTTAGGACATTTGGCTGAGTTAGAAACATGATTCTAGAAAAAGGAGAAGCCTCCTGATGAGTGTCTTGGTCATCTCCTGGGTCATTGTCCCCAGGGGGACTCGGTCTGTTCTGGAGGCTGCTGCTCTGTTTGATGTAGAGGCTGGTGTATGGGGACAGCCCCATGGACCTCACTTCCTGGGACGCCAGTGGACGGGCCACTGAAGATAGGCTTCCTGGTACAAAAAGGGCCTTTTCAACTTTGAGTCACTCCGGAACCTCCTTTCTGTGTCCTTTGTCTGGGTTGCTAGCTTCCTGCCCCCTGGAATCCACCTGTGAATAAAAGAGATTGTTCCCTTTATTAGAATAAATTCGGCATTTGCCCTGTGTCTGTCCCTCCAGCATGCCTGTGGATCCTTTTGTCCTGGAGGCTCAGAGCAAGCCTGCGAGCTGGTTCTCATGCTGTTCCTTAAACCTGGGCCTCTACCACATCGTGTAGGTGGCAGCGGCAGACCTGGTCAAACCAGCTGCTAACGCCTGTGACCGTGTGTGCCGCATGGTAGGCGGCCAGGAAAGTTTTCATTTTCATCCTCTTAATTTTTATTTCCCTAAGCAGTTGGAGCTTTGCCCCTTATCTTCTGTAGACAGCAGATAATTAATTGCCTGGAACAGTCCTGGCAGGAGTTTCAGTCCGAGGACTTCTAAGAAGACATCTGCGCTCAACCTAAACCGTTTGCTGCGCCGCTTTGAACTTTGCACGTGACATCCTTTCTCCCTTTGGCAGGTGATCCTGATGGGACAGGGTGAGAGTTTTAGGAAAGCAGGGCTATCTTTCCAGCCTCAGGCTCCACGCTCCTTTCTGCTCCACTCGCCTGGGGCCACACGGCTCCTTGGAGAAGACGTGTGTTTCTGGTCCTCAGTTGCTACCCTCTCCTGTTTTTCCTGCCCTTAATTTGGGTTCTTAGGTTGTTCTAGGTGGCCACTGGCCAATGAGCTGATTTCTCAAGCTCCTTTCGATTCCCAGCCAGATGTGTGGGACTGCCTTGCGTATGGGAACTCATAGCCTTTTTTTGTCTCTGGAAATTAATCTGAAGCAGTAGCCTGTATTGACCCATTCATGTGAAAGATGAGCAGTTAGGCTCCGGTTCCTCCCATGTGTTATTTCACTGAACATTCATGGGGTATCTCTGTATCAGACGGAGGCTCTTCTTGGACATTCTGCATGCAGGAGCCTTGCCCTGGGGAACAGAAAGGCTTGGGAGGAAGCCAGACCCTGCACAATATTACCAAGATACAGTGTTTTTCATTTCTTTAGAGACGGAGTCTTGTTCTGTCACCCGGGTTGTAGGGCAGTGGTGTGATCAAGACTCACGGCAGCCTCACACTGCTGGGCTCAAGAGACCCTCCAGCCTCAGCCTCCCAAGTAGTTAGAACTACCGGTGCGTGCCACCACACTTGGCTAATTTTAAAAATTTTTTGTAGAGACTGGGTCTCACTATGTTGCCCAGGCTAGTCTTGAACTCCTGGCCTTAAGTGATCCTCCCTCCTCGGACTAAGATACAGTGTTAATACTCTGGCAAAGAGGTACACAGCTGACCCCCACATCCTCACCCAGAGCACTAACTGTGGGAGAAAGTGAGTGGGGAGCCCGTATTTATGTTGGACCTGGAAGTACAGAAGTAGGTAGGGTAGAGATCCAGGCGGGGGCTGGGAGCACAAGAGCCCCATATGTTTGGGAATTGCTGAGTGATGCGTCATGGCTAGGAAGTATGGATGTAGAGGAGGAAGATGAGGACTGCAGTTGAGTCTGGGAAGGTAGACCAGGACCAGATGACAAAGGAGGAAACATGACATCAAGCCGAATGTGCCCTAAGATCGTCTGGGTTTTAACTTTATTTTCTAGGCATAGATGAGTCACAAGGATCTTTTAAGCAGAGGATAGCGACCAGGGCTGGACTTGGAAAGACAAATCCAGTGGAGAGGGAAGTCAAAGCGGGTGATGTTCCCAACCTGGGTACCTGACGGGGGAATGCTGTGAGTCACACTGGGAATATGCACTGGGCTGGGTGCTTGGCATTCCTGAAAATGTTAGACTAGACATCACACACACATCACTCTTCCTCCCATGGGCTACAAGGCCTAGGCATGTTCAGACCGTAAGACGCTTCCACCTGGGCATACGACTTGATGCTGGTCTCTGCAGAGTCTGCCCAAGCTCCTTCTGGGAATATATGACTTTTCTGTTATTGACAGGGACATTTCGGAGGAATGTTTTGTCCCCTATTTCTGTCCCCCGAGTCTCTGGGGTTTTCAGCCTGGTTATAAGTGGGTATTTTATGTCCAGTCGAGATGTCTGCATATTTGGGTATTGAGATGACTGACTTGGTTTCTCTTTCTGGCGTTGCTTATACAGCAGACTTAGGAGGATTCTGGTAGATTTTTTGCATTCGCTTCTCATGGTCCTCCCTAGAACTATGCGTGGCTATGTCTTCAAAAATTCACGGGAAAACAGTTTATTTAGTGTTGTTATTTTTTACATCACTTTCATATTTTGAAAATCTGTGCGGAAGGTAAAAAAAAAGAAGTTTGTTTTAATGACAGTACAAAAGGGTGAGAATTGGCAGATGAGTCTGCCTTGACCCCACCTTCCCAGGTCTGTAGACGGTGAAACATTGCCCAAAGTTTCCCTTGTATCAATTCAAGAATATATCCTGTGCGTACCTGTGTTTCCATCTACTATATGCATGTTTTCTCTCTCTTTTTTTAAAAACACAACTGGGAGTGTGTTTCGTGCCCTCAGCTTAGTATCTTTGGCATCTGGTTCTCTTCCACTTAACTGTGTTTTGGAGAACTTTCCATGTCAAGATATAGCCACCTGCCTCTTTTTTTTTTTTTTTTCTTGAGTTGGAATCTCACTCTGTCGCCCAGGCTAGAGTGCAGTGGCACACTCACGGCCACCCCAGTGTTGACCTGCTGGGCTCCTGCAAGCCTTCCGCCTCCACCTTCTAAGTAACCAGAACTACAGGCGTGCACTACCTGGCTCATTTTTGATTTATTGTAGAGACAAGGTCTCGTCAAGTTGTCCAGGCTGGTCTCAAACCTGTGGGCTCAGGCAATCCACTCACCTCAGCCTCCCAAACTGCTGGGATTACAGGCTGACCGAGCCTGGCCCCCTGCCTCATTCTTTTAAACAGCTTTATAATACTCCAGTGTCTGAATGTGCCACAACTTAACCAGCTCTTTATCCCCCTGTTTAAGGATGCTTGGATTGTGTTTCAGATTTAGAGTTTACAATCACACCTCAGGCATGCAGAACAACTGACTTTTCTATAAAGAGATGTGGCCAGGCGCCCCTGCTTCTGCCGCTGCAGGAAAGCCCAGCCAATCCCAGGAAACGCAGATGGCGGGACATATCGTGCTACACATGGTCAGTGCAGGGTTTACACTCAGCTCTGTCAAGACGCTCCTCTTCCCCCTCCTTCCACGGCTGTGACCTGAGTCCCCAGATGAGGGGCTTCTGCGTATTCTTTGTGAAAGAACAAGCTACTTGCTGTGTTGCACCGGCCACCTTCCACCCTTGCTGTGACTGCTGCCGAAATCTCAACGTGTCCCCTCCTGGCCTTGTACCACCAAGAGAACGTGCTCTGTGTCCTCACTGGAACCACAAAGAATCTTCCAGATGGCCCACCCACTCTCAGACGGGCCCCTCCACCTTAGCACCTCCCTCCCACATCCTGGTCAGGTGCCATGGCGTATGCAGGTTCCCCCACAAAGCATGCAGGTTCCTTCCATCCTTGGACCACTGAACACATCTGAGGTCTCTATTGTCTTCATCCCAGGTCACAGCATTCTGGCCTCATCTCCTGCTTCTCAGTTCCTTTTTCATCTACCTGCTGTTCAAACTCTTCATTTTCTTTGGATCAAAAAGATTATTCCAAGGTCATGACACCTTCCTCATAGTCTCTAGTATAAGCCCTACCTCTGTCCTCTGAGCCCCAGACTTTGGCTCTTGACTGACAAAGTTCAGTTTTTTCTGTTTTTGTTTTTTTTTTTTGTAGAGACGGGGTCTCACTTATTGCCCAGGCTGGTCTCCAACTCCTGGCCTCAAGTGATCCACCCACCTCAGTTTCCCAAAGTACTGGGATTACAGGCATGAGCCACCACACCTGGCCAAGATCCCATTAAATCATGTGGACGTTATTCATTAGCTATAGTAAGATTCACCAGGGTCTTGGATTTCCTCTACAGAATTTAGTCTTGGGACTTACATCCACCCCAACTTATCATCTCTCACCAGGAATCAATAATCTTCCATCTCACAAGCCTCTTTCCATCTTCCCTGTAAGGATTTATTTCTGCTTACATAGCAACTTGACTCAGGTATCTAGCAAGGTGCAAAGGCTGTCACCTTTCCTGATGCTGAAAAACCTGGAAGCTCCAAAGTTAGGCAGGGCAAGGAGCCCTTCCCACAGGAGCGGGGTGGTCACTCATGGCCAGTTCCCTTTGCAGTGTCTGGTTCTCCCCTGGGGCTCTCGGGCTCCACCCCTGTGAACCCTCATGGGTGGTCCCGGGGCCTGCTGCTCTGTTGGCTGCTTTGGCCTATGTGGGGTTCATGTTAGCACAGCTGAGAGGGGTGGGGCCTATCCCAGAGACTTGATAGAGCTCTAAGGGAAACAAAATGGAAATAAACATGGAGAGTGTAAGAAACACACACAGCCAGGCTTCCGGAGGGCAGCTTCTCCACCCTGCACGTTCCTGTCTGGAAGGAGGCAAGAAGCCATCCTCTGGCTGTAAACTGCTGACAGCCTTGCCTGGGTGGCTTTCCAGCTCTGCCCTGCCTGTGTTGGGCACCCTTGACCTCCTGATTCTTCGCTCCTTTTGAAATTAGAGGCAGAGTCCCAGTCCCCACTGGGTCCTCCTTTCCCTTCCAAGGAACTGTATGTTCTCCAGGGGTTCAATACCAGGTATGCCCTCACACAGTAGGTGAGACTTTTGTTCTTACATAAAGGGACGTGGCCATGTCCTCAGTGCCATAGTAGTTTAACACTCTTTTAATAAAAAATAATACTTCCTATAACAGAAATTAAGCAAATACAGTATGGGGGGATTTTCCTCCCTTTGGCAATAGTGGTTTGAGTTATTTATTCATTTGTTATTTTAGTTTTTCAGTAGATGATGATGATGATGATGATGATGATGATGATGATGATTGAGGTGGGGTCTCACTCTGTTGCCCAGGCTGGAGTGCAGTGGTGCAGTCACAGCTCACTGCAGCCTCAACCTCCTGGGCTCAGGCGATCCTTCTGCCTCAGCCTCCCAAGTAGCTGGGACTACAGGTACACACCACCATGCCTGGCTCATTTTTTGATTTTTTTGTAGAGACAAGGTCTTGCTATGTTGCCCAGGCTAGTCTTGAACTTTTGGGTTCCAGTGATTCTCCCACCTTGGCCTCCCAAAATGCTGGGATTGTAGGCGTGAGTCACCATGCCCAGCCAGTATTTAATTACTGAGCACCCATTATGTGCTCATTATTTTAATAGGTTACAGGAGTGTAAGATAAGACATAGCCCCTGTTTTGAAGGGGCCTGAAGACTAGTAAACTAAGACAGACATGTAAACAAATAAGCATCCTTAAAGAAGATTGGCTGTGATGGTGACATGGGGTTCCATGAAAGGACAAAAGAGAAGGACACCGATCCTGTGGCGTGGAGGGTTGACATGGGGTTTGGACCAGAGAAAACCTCACTGGGCGCATCAAGCTTCTGCTGAGTCCTGAAGGGTAACTAGGTTACTGTTCCAGAAAATGGCTCTGGGCACAGCAGGCAAGGAGGGGGAAACAGGGTGGGCCAAGCATGGGGAGTACACTGGGCTGGCCTGTCGAAAGTGCCAGACGTGTGGTGTGGGTGGCCTGTGCAGGGCCGGGCTGACAGGGAGGTACAGCAGGAGTAGTGTGGTGCAGGTCAGGTGGTTAAGCTGAGGAGTTTGGGCTTGATGTTGGTGGACTTTAAGGGGTGGTGGCACTTGGGAGTGAAACACAGCAGCAGTTCTCAGAGTGTGGCCCATGACCGAGAGCATCAGCATGGCCTGGGGACTTATTAGGAAAGCAGATTCTCAGGACCCACCCCGGATTCCTTGAAACAGACTCTTTGCAGGTGGGGCCTAGCAGTCTGGTGTGACAAGTCTTCCAGCTACTCTGATGCTCGCTCAAGTTTAAAGATGACTGAGATGGAGAATAAGGGAGAGCCAGAAGGGAGCAGTTTTGGGGGGATAGAAAGTGGATGCAGTATTGAATGTGTTGACTTTCAGGTGTCTGTGGGGTGTCTACGTGGGCTGTCAAAGTGCAGTTCCAGCACCCACAGCATCGGGACCACCTGGCAGCTTGTCACAAATGCAGGCTCGGAGGCCCACCCCAAATCTACCGAAGCAGAAGCTATGTTTAGATGAGACCCCCGGGGGGATCTGTGTGCACTTTGCAAGCTTTTGTCTGAAGGTTAGTTGGGTATAGGGGGTCAGTGCTCAAGAGTGGGGTCTCAGCGGGAAGTAGAAACATGGGAGTTGTCAGTTACAGGTGATGACTGCAGACTGCACTTTCCAGGGGACTTGGGGAGAGGGAGACTGACGAGGGGTCTTTGCTTGACTCGTCACCCTGACTGCTCAGCATCAACAAGGCAGAGCAGCCCAAAGTCACACACCAGGAGCCCTGGCTGGCCGCCAACCTACTGTCAGGAAAGAATCCCAGTTGCAGCCATTGTCTTAAGAAACAACAGCTTTCCCCGACATCCACTGGATGGACTGGGACAGGCACCTGGTGTCACAGTCCACAGTGTTATTCATCACTCAGCCCTTCTGTGGGGGAGGAGGCTTTGCATTTACTTATGTCCTTGGGGCTGGAAATGAGAACAAGTAGAAAAAAAATCACACACGACGCTCAGTAGATGCTCACAGAAGTTGCTCAATAAACATTTGTTCGTTATCTAAACACATGAAGGAAAACAAATGATAAAAACTGTTTTCAGACTAAAAAATGCATTCCCGTTGGTAATCCCAATTTTATCTTCATAGCATTCATGTAGGTAGGCAAGACAGGAATTACTCATGCTCCCACTTTTAAAAAATAACAGTTTTATTGAGATATCGTTTGCATACCACAAAAGTACTGTAGGATTCAGTGGTTTTAGCATATTCACAAAGTTATGCAACAATCACACTATCTAATTGCTGAACATTCCCATCACCCCAAAAGAAACCCCATGCCCTTTTGAAGTCACTCTCTCTTCCCCCTCTCCTCAGCCCCTGGAAACCACTTTCTGTCTGCAAAGATTTGCCTATTTTGGACATTTTTATATAAATTGAATCATACTGTGTGTTTCTAGCTTCTTTCACGTTGAATGTTTTTGAGGTTCATTTATGTTCTAGTAAATGTCAACAGGTTGCCCCTTTTATGGCTGAATATTAGTCCACTCATGGATGTACCATGTTTTGTATATCTGTGCATTGGTTGATAGGCATTTGGGTTGTTTCGGCCTTTGGGCTATTATGAATAATGCTGCTATGAACATTCATGTACAAGTTTATGTGTAACTGTGTGTTTTTGTTTCTCATGGGTCTGTACCTAGGACTGGAATTGCTGGATCATATGGTCATACTGCGTGTAGCTTTTTGAGGAACTTCAAGACCATTTGCCAAAGTGACTGCACTGTTTGACATTCCTACTAGGAGTGAATGAGCATTCCAATTCATCTTCTCCAACACATATTATTTTCTGTCTTTTTGATCAGGACTGTCCTAGTGAATGTGAAATGGTCATAGTCTCATTTTACAGGTAGGAAGACCAGGGGTGTATTAGTTACCAAAGTCTGCAGAGTTAGTAAATGGCCTGGCTAGAGCATATTTTTAAAAATACTTCTATGATGCATAGTCCTTGTAAGGTCTGAAGTCTTTTGCTCTTAAGTCATTTAATCTTTCAACTACCTGTATGGAAGGTGCTATTATCATCTTTATTTATAAATGAACGTAGGGCCAGGACTGGGTTTGGAGTGAGGCCAGAGAGGTCCTTGGGGTGTGACCTTTAAGGAGACACGACTCTCAGGTGCCAGCACTCACACGACCCTGGGGGTGAATATCTCCTTAGATGTTGCATCCTAGGTGCTTCACTGGCCTCTGTTTAAAGAAACTAAGTCATGAAAAGTCTGAGTAATTTAGCTGAAGTTTCCAAACTTGCAAGTGGCAGGACTAGGATTCAAACCTAGGAAACTTGGCTTCAGGGTTCATGTCACAAACCACTAGGCAGCACTGACTTCCACATCTCTGATTTTAGTTTCTTTCTCAAGATAGAATTTTGAGAAATTAATCAGGGCTTTGACATGTGGGGAACCCAAGAGATGGGTGCTAGAGAGAACAGGCAGAACTACTCAGCGTGACAGCCCCCCGGACACCCAACACATGCTCTCCTGGAAGGGTTCGCTGGCCACACATAGCTCCTCAGTCACATCTGTACTCATGATCACGACTCTGCAAAAATCTCCCCTGTTCCGGGAGGCCCCCCTGAAAGCAGCCAGATGGACTCTGTCCTGGTGGGGAAGAGGCCATTCAGAACCATCAGGATTATTAGCTCTGACCAGTTGTAAGGAAAACAGACGTTCCCCCGGCCAAGCAGGAATGAATCTGCCGCTTGTCCAAGTGTTCTGTGTCAAAAGCTCAGAAATCAAATCTCTCCTAATCACACCCTCGCTGGTCCCTCATCTTCTTTTGTCTGTCAGAATTAACCAGTTACTGGCTTCCCACCATTGTCTTCCCAGTGACATTGCTGTTTCTAGGGTTTTGGATGGTCTGTCATGTGTGCTTGTGTGTTACCCTTTGCGAGTGATGACAGTCTTTGGGAAGATGTACGGCAGGTCACCAGTCAACAGCAGGTTCTTCCTCTGCTGTCTGAGAGGAGGCCCAAGTCTTGGTTCATGGGTGCTCACTGAGTGACCTACAGCAGGGCAGCCTGTCCCAGGCTGACACATCTTTTATATCTGCCACAAACTCTGAGGTTTTATGTTTGGATCTCATTGCTGTCTTTCTCCATTAAAAATGACAATTTGAGCTAGGCGTGGTAGCTCATGCCTCTAATCCCAGTGCTTTTGGAGGTTGATGTGGGATGATTGCTTGAGGCTAGGAGTTCCATTCCAGCCTGGGTAATACGACAAGACCCTATCTCTACAAAAAATGAAAAATTAGTGTAGCATGGTGGTGTGTACCTGTTATTTCTAGCTACTTGGCACCTTGAAGCAGGAGGACAGCTTGAGCCTGGGAGTTTGAGGCTACAGTGAGACTCTAGCCTGGGCGACCAAGCAACACCATGTCTCTTTTAAAAAAGGCTGGCACAACAGCACTTTCAGAGGCCGAGGTGGGAGGATTGCTTAAGCCCAGGAGTCCGAGACCAGCCTGGGGCCTGGGCAACATGGTAAGACCCTGTTTCTACAAAAAAATTTAAAAATTAGCTGGGTGTCATGGTGTATGCCTGTAGTCCCAGCTACTCAGGAGGCTGATGCAAGAGGATCACTTGAGCCCAGGAATTGGAGGCTGCAGTAAACTGTGATTATGCCACTATACTCCATCCTGGGCAATAGATTTAGACCTCGACTCTGATGATGATGATGATGATGATGATGATGATGATGATTTGTGCTGTTTAACTGTCACCCCTTTGTCTGAAGTTTTAATTTTAGTCTACAACTTTGTTCCTAAAAGCTGTGGGTCTGTGAAGCAGTGACATTGGCATCTTTGGGGAGCTTGTTGGAAATGCAGACTCTCAGGCCCCACCCCAGACTTCCTGACCTAGAATTCATAGCTTAACAAGATCCCAGGCAATCCCTCTGCACACTCAAGTTTGAGAAGCACTGCTGCACGAGGTCTTCATTTCTCTGTTACCTTCAACTAGGGTCTCTACCTAGTTCTTACTTAAAGGCTAGAATTTTTGGTAGGCTTTCAGACCCTAAACACACACACACACACACACACACACACACACAGAAATTCTTTCCTTTGCCTTTGCATGATGTCATTCATTTTACCTGGCCTGCCACAAGAAAGAAAAAGGCAAATTACATCCAAGTTATATATATATTTTAAGACTAACTTCTTAATTGCATCTCTTAAAGCCCCTGGCATTAACAGAGTCCCAAGTGTTGCCAAGATTAATTGAGAAATGCCTACAGGCAAAATAAACACTGTAGCGTACTTTAATTCAAAACCATATCAACTAAGAATGAAGGTGCAATTAGTGATAAAGATGTTAATAATTAGTTGTGGTCTGTTAAGTTTTACATTCAGTGATTATGGCGAGTGAAGAAAGAATTTTCTCATGAGGGCAGAAATCAATGTTTCACCTTGATTGCTATTTTAATGTGCTGATTTTAATGGGGCCATCCCGTAGAAACCCTCGGGCACGTTTCCAATTTTACGTAAATGTGGATTTAATTGTTATGGAAGCATATAATTTCAGAATTGGGTCAACCTTGGCGGTCATTTAATCCAGTTCAGCCATTTTACAAATAAGTAAGAGGTAGGTGACTTACTTAAGTCCTTTCACAGAGATTTGGAACCTGTTCTTCTCAACACTAAGACCAGTGAAAGTGAAGGCGAAGCCTTTCCAGAGTCCTCCAGACAGAAGTGTGTCTTTTTGGGCTTTTTTAACCTCCAAATTCCCCAGTGACATTTATTGTATCTCCTCTAAGGTCCGTTCTCCACCCTACATTGTGTGCTAGTTACTTTCAGTTGTAAGGTTGGGGTCTTGGGAATTGTGTCTAATCCATGTTTATATTTCTTAACCATTCCTAGCTCTGTATTTTGCAAATAGCAGTTGCTCAATAAATGTACATGCAGCAGTGTTCTGGAGCTGGTTTTGACCTGCTCAAGAGAGCTGATGTATCTTCACATTGGTAGCTTGAAATTGGCCATAGAGGGAGTATTTACACCATAGAAATGGGCAAATCTGCAAATCAGGGCTCTCTCCCAACTCCAGAAACCTGCTTGTTAAGCACTTACCAGCACACACTATGTACATGATTTTCTTAAGGTCTTACAAGGCAGTGGATCTTTACAGAATCGAAAGATCTAAACCAGAGAAGATGACTGTTTATCCATTGCTTAGCTCGGGCTGCCTCAAGAGTGATGGAATGGCCAATTGCTCACCCCCAGCCCCATCTCTTCAGGATTAATGTCAGTAGGAGGCAGGCCTCAGGCCAGCATTAGAATCTGGTTGCTTAGCTAAGTTCCACTGAGCAAAACTCTTTGGGTATGAATGGTAATGGAAACAAGGTATGAAATACCAGGCTCAGATGAATGAGAAAAAAATATATTATCAGAAAAAAAGTGAACAGAAAAGTTACTGTGGCTGAAATTGCACTCATATCTTTGTACTTCTCAAGAAACCTTCAGTGGCTCCCTGTGACTTACAGAAATGCCCAAACTCCTTGCATGAGAAGCACACACTGACCACAGTATACTGATTTCCAGCCACTCATGCCATCCATTGTTCATCTTCTGTTGACTTCCACCCTCTTTCTACAATACAGCCTCTATGGAGCCTCCATTCTAACCTCCACAATGTTCCTGTTTTCTAAAATGCCCTCCTTTCACCTCCCTTTCCCCCCATAGGCTCTGTCCCAAGTTCATCACACCTCGTCCCCTCTACCAGAAACCAGAGTTTTTGGGTTAACATGAACATTCCTATGACTCTGCTCACCTCCTCTCTTGCATGTGTCTCCTCAGGATCAGGACCCGAGGACACATCGGCCCTGGCAAGTATGGCTACGGTAAGGCCCCGTACATCTTACCGCTGCAGACGGACACTGCACACACACCCCAGAGGCTTCGGAGAGAGAAGCCCTCATCCCGGCATCCCAGGTCCCAGGGAACATCTCCTCCTAGGCATGGCTACAGTCCACCGGCCCACCGGGTGCCCCAACATGGACTCATGTACCAAAGTGACAGTGGCCCTCGCTCTGGACTGCAGGCCTCAGAGGCATCCATCTATCAGCTGCCTTTGACCCATGACCAAGTCTTCCCTGCAGGCTCAAGCCTCTTCCACAGCCCGGAAACCAGCAACAACCATGGCATGGGGACCCACGGGGCAACTCAGAGCTTCTCTCAGCCTGCCCGGTCAACGGCAATCTCATGCATTGGGGCCTATCGGCAGTACAAGCTGTGCAACACCAACGTGAGTACATACCACCCCATGCCGGACCCAGAGACAGCTGCCTCTCCAGCAAGGGTGTGGTTTTCTGGGCTACATTAACTCAACTTTGTATCTTCTTCTCTTTTCTTTCTGTATTCTTCCCATATGCTTTTCTGTTGTGTGAAGTTATTGCTTCAGTAACTTGTGCTGAGCTTCTTCAGTCATTTAGGTTAGTAACTCAGTGGTGGTATGCATCAGCTACCACTGCATAACGAACAACTCCTCTGTTCTCAATGGCTCATGTCAACACTATTTATTCTTTACTCAAAAGTGCAATATTTATTTTGTGAGTCTAGCAAAGTTTGGCTAATTTAGGGTAGCCAGGGATGGTGCCAAGAAAACGGGTGTTTGGGGGAGTACCATCCAGGAAGTTTCCTGGAGGCTCCACATTTTAGGCACAAACGCTTGAGGTATTTATCATGGAGAAGTTTGACAGTGAATGTGAAGAGTCATCCTCTCTTAGGGGAGGGTTGGGGACACGTGGGGTGACAGATGGCACTTGGAGGCTTCAGGGCAACAGTTAGTTCCTAACTGGTATAGAGATATTCTGATATTTTCAGAGCCTGTATAATTGTACTGATGTATATAGGCTGAACACGCACTTTAGATATTAGTTCAATACGTATGTATTGATTTCATCCTCATGCACTTTAATGTCATCTACCATTATTAAAATCTCACACATTCAATGCTTTTCTAATATTTGCCTTATTTAATCCTTTCCTTAACCATATGATTTTTCTATTCTCTCCATTTTGCAGTTGCAAAGAAAGTTTAGATAACTTGCTGAAAATTTCACAGCTCCTGAGCAGTAGAGCAAATTATCAGTTTTAATTAGACAAAATGACCAAGTGGTTTTCTAAAAATATCAGTTTGGAGCTGGGTTGGTGGTTCACACCTATAATCCCAGCACTTTGGGAGGCCGAGGCAGGAGGATTGCTTGAGCCCAGGAGTTCAAGACCAGCCTAGGCAACATAGCGAGACCTCATCTCTATGACAAATAAAAAAAAAATTAACTGAGCATGGTGGCACACACCTGTAGTCCCAGCTACTTGGGAGATTGAGGCAGATGGATCACCTGATCCCAGGAGGTTGAGGCTGAGTTGAGCCATGAGTGTGCCTCTGCACTCCAGCCAGGGTGACAGAGTAAGACCCCAGCTAAAAAAAAAATCAGTTTAAAGACTGAATATGAAAGAAAAAAGAATGAGAGAATGTTAAGAGGTTAAATTTCTGAGTTGCTATATTTTTCATTAATCATTTAATCTGCCTTAATACTCTGTTACTGGGTAACAGGACAGCTGTTACATATTAGCTTCAATTTCCTCATTAAAAATATATTTCCTGCTATAGAGTCCATAGAAGTGACTTAATTTGTGATCTTAATAATTTCACTGAAGACCTGGCTTGCTGTTTCGCTTGTTTTTCCACTGACAGATTTCAGGAATTATTAATTTTTATAAAGCAGTAATTCTTGTAAAGCCGAGACTAATCAGTCACCCAGGAAGCCTTCCTTGAGCATCAATGTTTGTCATGGAATGGACTGGGTATCATGGAAGAGGAGGGAGAAAAGGCGTGTTACCTGCCATAGCATGCAACGAGGTGATGTGAGGAAAGTGCTTTGTGAATTACCTGTGTTCATGATCAGACATGGTCCTTGTTCCTGATTCTCCATGGCTGTTATTTTCCAATGCCACAGATGTTTGTAATATAAAGCACCTTCTCCCATTGCCTAGTGCATCTCTTCATTCTGAAGACTAAGTAAACTATAAAGAGAGGGGACATTTGGCATCTTTGTGGGGCTGATGGCTGCTTAATGTTTCTTGCATTTAACTTAGGTTTTTAAAGTGTGCCTTTTTTGCTAGACCTACGTAGTGTGGTTCTCCCCAGGTAGAAGCTCTGGCTTCCCTGGGTGCTGGGGTAATGGCACCACTGAGGAGATTGAATTGCAAGGGATTTTGGAAGTAGGCAAAACCAATCCTCCAACCCAGGCCCAGGAGGTAAATGTGAACAAAGGATTGTTGATGTTTAATTCCCTTCTCTTCACCGTGATGTTTGTGCAGTGTTCTCCTCCACCCCCCAGAACACCTCGCTGCCCAAGTCCCCATCCAACTTACTCTTATTGAGATATGTTATTCCTTAGAGGTCCCATGACTGCACATCTTTCGGTAAGCCCGTGGCTTCTTGTGGACTGGGCCACAGGGTAATTTATTTTTATTTTTCATTTTTGAGTCAGGGTCTCACTCTGTCACCCAGGCTGGCATGCAGAAGCATGCTCACAGCTCACCACAGTGTCAGCCTCCTGGGTTCAGGTGATCCTTCTGCCTCAGCCTCTCAGGTTGCTATGACTCTAAAACCCCTTCTGTCATCCGGTCTTAGTGGCTCAGTCTGTATTCCCAGCACTTTGGGAGGCCGAGGTGAGTGGATTGCCTGAGCCCGCGGGTTCAAGACCAGCCCAGGCAACTTGACAAGACCTCATCTCTACAGTAAATAAAAAATTAGCCGGGTGTGGTAGCACACACCTGTTGTTCCGGCTACTTGGAAGGCTGAGGCAGAAGGATCGCCGGAACCCAGCAGGTCAACACTGTGAGTGGCTGTGAGTGTGCCACTGCACTCCAGCCTGGGCAACAGAGTGAGACTCCAACTCAAAAAAACAAAAAACAAAATAAAACCCCTATGTCAGGGGCCCCCTTGACCACTCCCAGGTTTGATGATTGATTTCCTAAGAGGACTCATAAGACTTGGTGTATAGTTGCATTCACAGTTATGACTTAGTACAGCGAAGGGATTGAATACATAAAGCAACATCAGCAAAAGGAAAGACACGGGGCCAAGTTCATAGGAAACCAGGAACAAGCTCCCAAGAGTTCTCTCCCAGCAGAGTCACACTGAACACCCTTAATTCCTCACAGTGAATTGCCATGACACATGTTAAGTGTTGTCTACCAGGGAAACCCTTCCTGTGCCCAGGGTTTTTACTGAAGGCTGGTCACCTAGGCTCCTGCTGCCTACCCCATACCAAAATTTCAGACTCCCCAAAAGAAAGGGGGTGCTCAGCATAAACTCTATTTAGGCTCAGTGACCACTCGTATCATTTTGAGAACCCTCCCAAAATCCAAGACTCATCTCACAAACAGGCCCAAATTCTCAGGAGAGCAGTCTCAGTTCTACCATGTAAAGTCTCTTGCCCACTCCCTGGATGGGCCCATATATTCCAGTCTCTTCATGTAAATGACCTCATGTGGACATTTACCTGTCCTCCCCATTGTCCAACATGATGAGATGACATGAATCCCCCAAGTATGTAAATATTCCTACACAAAGAGGAAAAAGGTATTAAACAATATTGCAAAAACTCTTACTAATCTGGCAGGAAATTTAGGTTATGGACGTTGTGTCTTCCCCAGAGATGAAAAGATAATGCTTGCATCTAGCAATCTCTCTCAGTTATCATCTAGAAGAAGGAAAAGAAAGGAAGGAAGGCCAGGGCAGGTTGGAAGTATCCACCGTTTAGAGAACTTCATTCCTTCAACCAGATGCCCAGTATTCCCACCCAAATTTTGATGGAACATCTCCTTTCCAGGATGACCCCAACCGTGGTGGGCTCATTTCTGAGATGGCTGGTGATGAATACAAGGAGTAGACACTGAATGAGGGGAAGATGTTTTCACAGGCTCATATGTCTCAGAACAGTGTTTCATCACTGGTCAAGGCCCCGCCTTCAGCACGCTGATGGTTCAATGGGGAGGAAGTCCCTTATGCAGCTGCCTGTCAATCACTGTGCTTGTGCTGGAGTGCTTAGTGAGGAAGAACTGAGAGTAGGACCATGGGTTGGGGAAGACGCCACTGAGGGAGGGAGCAGTTGAGCCAGGCTTTTCACGTTGGCCAGAAAAGAGAAAAGAGCATATGAGAGCATGGAAACAGCTAGCCTAGCCAAAACCAGGAAGGCAGGGTGGTATCAGAGTCTCAGGAGCTGCCATGACTGCCTGCTGGTAGGACCCCCCCCCCTTCTCTTTTCATCTCCTCCTATCCACTTTATCTTAATTTTTTTATTTTTTGAGTTGGGGTCTCACTCTCACTCAGACTGGAGTGCAGTGGTACAGTCACGACTCATGGCAGTGTCAACCTCCTGGCTCAGGCAATTCTTCCACCTCAGCCTCCCGAGTAGCTAGAACCTCAGGTGTGCACCACCAAGCCTGGCTAATTTATTTTATTTTTATTTTTTGTAGTGATGAAGTCTAGCTATGTTGCACAGGCTCTTCTCAAACTCCTGGGCTCAAGCAATCCTCTTACCTCGGCCTCCTAAAATGCTGGGATTGCAAGCATGAGCCACTTCACCGAGCTTCCTCTTGTCCACTTTAAATAATCACAGTCTTGATGGGGAATTTATTCCTTAATATCTCAAAATGGAAATATGTCACATGGCCCTTGCTTGATCTTCATGTGTGAGATAGGCGAGTGAGAAATTTTGTATACACGTTGAAAAGTTAGAAAGCAATTCTAATCAACTGGTTCAATTGGATGTTAGACCCACAAAGCAGTATGGGATTGTGGGCATGAGCTTGGGTTTGGGAGTGAAGCCGGGCTGGAGGCAAACTCCAGCTTCCACATCAAGGAGCTGAGTTTCCTTGGACAAGTCTCTTAACTCTCTAAGGACTACCTGTAAAGTGGGGATAATAATAATCCCTAGCCCTTAGGGTTGGTGCAAGGTTCACATAAGATAAGGTTTGTAAGAGCTTGGCATGATGCTGATACACTGTTAGTAAATAAACCATTTAGACCTGGGAAAGACAATGTGACTTGCTTCTTTGTGGATCAGAATGGGGTAAGGTCTCCCCACATCCAAAAATCTTACAAGTTCTATGTGGTAACTGAAGGAACTTGTGTATGAGATGGCCAGGCTTGCTTAGAGCCCCTTTCTGTCCTCTCTGTTGGCTGTAAGGGTGGGTCCTTTTCCTTTGCTCAATGATAAAATGAGGATACCGAGAAACCCGACATTTCAGCCAAGTTGAGTTTCAGTGGAATCACCTTGGGTTATGGTTTTCAAGGGATCAGAGTGAAACTAACCAATTTCATGCCAGTGGGTTCTTTACACCTCTGTGCAAGTTCAGTATTAAGCCCTATGTTATGGTGCCATCTGGGAATTCTACGCATTTAGCATGTCTTCAAGATCACTCATTTCATGTAAGATGTCCTCTGTGAAATACTGCAAAATCAACAATAAATGTCAGCAGTAATGCACTCTGAATGTAGACTTTAAAGATAAGGAAGATTTTGTGTTTTTTTCCCCCTGCTTACAATACATATGAGGAAGTTTAGGTGACACAGGCCAGTATAGATAAAGAATCTGTGGTCTTTTAAAGGGAGCATCAGTCTTGGACATCTGTCATTGCAACTTTCTCCTTCACTAGCCTGTCTGTGGTAGAGGCCAAGACTCAATCTGGTCCCACATCTGTTAGACACTCACTATTGCAGGTTCTTGCTTGGTACCTGTGAGCATAACACTGACATTGATTGAGTGGGGTCAGGTGTTAGGCTGTGGGTCAGGGACTCTGAGATTGGAGCAAGTTCTTGCCCTGTGCAGCTCAGAGTCCAATGGGAGAGATAGAATGAATAGGTATGAACAGGGCAAACCCACCATGCCAGTACAAATGGCATGTGGACACTTTGAAATCCCCAGACTATGGAAATGAACCTGGCTTGGGTGGAGTCTGAGAAAGTGTCCTGAGAAGTGCAGATCATTATTATTATTAGGAAGAGGATGGCAGACACTCCTGCAAGGGCTGAGGAACAAGAAGGGGGTGCTTCAGGACTTCTTGGTGTTTTTTTGGAGCAAATTCAGCAGCGATGGGGTAGTACAGGGAGGCAGCCATGATGTATCTGCAGCCCTGCATTCTTTCAGTGATGGCTGAAAGTGATCAGTACTCAAGAAATTGAAAAAAGAGTTTAGTTTCTTCTTCGTGGAAGCTCATTGAAGCCCAAAACTGAGAGCTAGAGTTTTTATGAGGGTACAACAGAGGAGGGTGAAACTAAACCTCCATCCCTCTGGTGCCTGAGGGGATGCAATTAAAAAAAAAATCCCTTTCCACTAGCTGTTTCTGGGGTGTGTGTTATTATTTGTTAAATACATGAATCAACCAAGACACCTTATGCCCTTTGTCCTAGAGGCCTGGGCCTGACTCCTGTCTCTCTCTCTCTCTCTCTCTCTCTCTCTCTCTCTCTCTCTCTGTCTCAGTCTCATCTCTCCCTCCCCTTCCTCTCTCCATCCCTCCCTCTTCCCCTTCCTCCCTCCATCCCATCCCTCTCTCTTTCTCTTTGTCTCTCCCCCTCTCTGTCCCCTCCTCCCTCCCTCTCAGCACTTTCTCCCTGGAGAGAAGACTGACTGACCTCTGGCTTCCCCACAGAAAGGAGGCTGTAGCGAGTCACCTGGTGCAAGATTATGAGTTTTTAAGGGACTTTGCTGCCAAAGGAGGCGTGATCCTGAGTTTAGACAGAGTGCACTTTGCGTTACAGGGAGAAACTCCTGGGGCTCAAAGCAGCTTTTAGCAAACGCAGATGTGGTATTGGTGACTCTGCAGTAAGCTTCCCTGGGGCGGGACTGGCTTCTGACAAGAGGTTTATCCATGGGGAGTTGCTTTTGCCTCAAAGTAAGTGAAAATAAGAGGACAACGTTGGACAAGTCTCACATGCAGTCGAGCACACTCTCTGCGGGCAGATTCGAATTCTGACACTGAGTGAAAGAGGATATCACAAACAACTTCCTGACTGCAGTTTCAAGTAGGAATGCAGTGGATGGGCCAGGGAGGAATTGAATGCAGTTCTGTCAGGTGTTAAGCTTGCCAAGAACCAGGGGCCAGTTATAGGACAGACGGGCCATCCAAGGGGGAGGGGAGTGCTGAACAAATGTTCCTTTTATCACGAGCTTGTCACCAGCTTCCTTCTCTGGGAAATATGTGCTAGTGTGTCAGTGCCTTCTGCAACATTCTGCTTTTTATCTTAGAATTTCCATAGAAAATTCTCTTAACTGTTTTTTTCATATATATTATATACACATTTATATAGCAATTGTTCACAATTCACACAGATTATAAAAAGTTATATCATGATTATAAGAATTTGTACAAACAGCAGGAAATATCAGAATGGCAAAGACAGATAGATCCTAGTCCCTCTCTGAAGATGTCATCACAGTCATTTTTAACATTGTGTTCTTATAGTCATTCTCTGCATAACTCTAAATGATATTCTAATACCTCTGCTTCTTATATGTCTACTCCACATTTTCTCCATCAACTCCTCACTCTGAAAGATGGAGAAGTGACCCTTTTCCTCCTACTCTGCTGATCTCTGCTGGCCAAAATTTTATTGTCACCTATAATTTTGGCTATGTCTACTATATTAACAGTTTGTATTTTCTTGTCTTATCAACATTAGGAAGGATCAGTGAACCCCTTGCTTTGCAAGATTAGAAATGTGGTGGCCAAGTAGTTCACTAAATTCCTGTTACTGCATGGTATTTTGGTTTATGTATTTTTCTTACTTTGGCCCGTGAAATCCCTGCAAGAGGCCGTGATGACAGATTCTCCTCTGCACCCTTGGTAGTCACAGCACCTGGCACGTGGAGGGGTACAAGGACTGCCTTTGCAGGGAATTTCACACTCCACCCAGCAGATAGCAGAGGGGAAGTCTGTCTGTCTTGTGGATGTGATACCTGAAGTAGCCACTAGGACATTTGTGCTCCTTGGGAGAGGTAGGGATTTAAACTTTTAAGTAAGTTTAGATTAGTTAGGGAGAAAAAAAAGGCATTCTTTTCTAGACCTTCTTACAGGCACAGAGATATGCAAATAATCTAAAGTGGCAGAAATATATAAATAAGCATTTCTGGGATAGGCCTAGGTTAATCTGGGTCCACAGTACTTAATTATCCTATTTTTTGTTTTGGGGGTTTTTTTGAGCTGGGGTCTTACTCAGTCACCCAGGCTAGAGTGCAGTGGTGGCATGATCACAGCTCACTGCAGCCTCTGCCTCCTGGTTTCAGGCAATCCTCCCACATCAGCCTCCCAAGTAGCTGGGACTACATGTGTGCACCACCATGCCTGGCTAATTTTTATTTTTATTTTTTGTTTTTTTGGAGAGGCAAGGTCTCACTGTGTTGCCCAGGTTGGTCTTGAACTCCTGGGCTCAAGCAGTCCTTCCACCTTGGCCTCCCAAAGAGCTGAGATTACAGGCGTGCGCCACTGCACCTGGCAGACAGAGTACTTAAAAGTACAAAGTTCTCCGGGGTGAGTGGATGGGCTTAGTTATGTGAACATCTTGGGACTTTGATGTATTTATTGAATGAAAAGAAGGCCAGAAGTGGTGGCTCACATCTATAATCCCAGCACTTTGGGAGGCGGAGGTGAGAGGATTGCCTGAGCCCACGAGTTTGAAACCAGCCTGGGCAACTTTGTGAGACCTCATCTCTACAATAAATCAAGAAAAATAGCTGGGCATGATGTTGCATGCCTGTAGTTCCAGCTACTTGGAGGTTGAGGCGGAAGGATTGCCCGAGCCCAGCAAGTCGAGGCTGCGGTGGCATGAGTGTGCCACTGCACTCCAGCCTGGGTGACAGAGTGAGACTCCTACTCATAAATGAATAAATAAATAAAGAAGAAATCTTTCACTAGGAGAATTTTATGAAATTTTCTTAGATTGAAAAAAAAAGTATTTGAGAACTAAGAAAACCACAGATTAAAAAAAAAAAAATCCAAAACCTTGTCCCAACTCTGGACAAACCAACTCACTGACTTGAAAGTTGCTGGAGGTGGTGGGAGTTGGCAAAAAAAGTTTTTGTTAGGCTGAGGTTGTTCTGTGTGACTTGAGAAAGGAAATAGTAACCATATTTGAAAAATGTGCAGGATAACTTAAAGAAATATTGGCCCATGGTTATATTACTCTTTAGCAGGAAAATGAAGCCCATTTTCCAGCTATAGAAGAGAAAGGAAGGAAGGGAATGTTTGCTCAGGACACCTGCCTTTTCAGGCAGCGACAGTTTCTGGAACTGTCTTAGGTGTCTCCAGTTCAGCTAACATTTGAGTGTTGCCATGAGCTGGTAACTTTAATATATGACTAATTTAATCCTCGCAAAACCCCTGGGACTGGGGACTGGGAGGTAGTGCAGGGCTTGTTACTTAGATATAGTCCTCTTGGCTTTGAGAGGCTAAATGTTTTACCCAAGGTCACATAGTCACTTTCTCACAGCAGTGCAGGGATATTGTGTAGATTTCTTTTCTTTTTTTTTAGATTTCATCACTAAATGGTGATATTAAATACATCATATATTGCTATGGTAGCTGGTCTTTTGATTGAATCCAGAGCAATGCAAGGTATTAAAAAATGCCTACACGACCCAGGCTGACTTCAAGGTCATGTCCCTTGGTGCTGCCTTCATTGGGGATGACGTTCTTTGTCTCCTGGGAAGATGAAGGTAATTAATTGACAAAAGGCAAATGTGTGATCACTGATGGTGGCCTCTTGAGTAATAAAGTTGGGGAGAGGCAACTGTCATCTCAGATGAACCAGGGTCACTAGAAACGTAGCTGGAGTTTCCGTAATACTATTTGTGACTCATGGCAGCCCCAGGCAATTGTCTGGATGGAATTTGTCAGCTCGTTGTGTTCAAGCACAATCTTTAATTCTCTTCCATTAAGGGTCCCTGGAGGTTATCTTCCAGGGACATCACTTGGCTCTAAAGCTCCATTCTCTGTTGGTCCCATCCTGAGTGAAACTGCTCTCTTTTTACATGACTTTTTTTCCATGTTCAAGTTTTCCAGCCTGAAGATGACAAGACTCAGTGCCCATGGAAAGGATCAACTGTCTTCAGGAATCCTGTCCCCACAGCCCACTCACGCTGTCATGTAGAGATGATTACTGATAAGGCGAGGGTGACTCAGCCCATGACATCAGGAAACAGTCAATTTGAAATAGAACAAATGTAAAAGGAGCTGTAACCTGGAAGTTTTAACTTCAAGGAGTCTGTTTCAATGAGAGGAGATCAAATACTGATAATAACATGACAAGTACAAACAGATGTAATCTGTAGCAGAGACATGAAACAGGATTTCTCAGGCCCTGCTGGGTTTTCTTTCTTACCTCCACAGCTCTCTGCTCCTCACAGCTGGGATCAGTCACTTCACCAGGCCTCAGAGGCCAAATTGGACCTTGGCCTCTAGACCCATCCTGACAATAGGAAAAGAAGTAGTTAAGGCTCTCTTGTTGGAAAATCCATTACAAATTACCTTTGTTGTTCACGCAGTCAAGAGGGGCATTGTGGAATAGTGGTATTATCATGGGTTTTGGACCCAAAGTACCTGGATTCAAATCCTGACTTCACCACTTACTAGCCCTATGACTACAGTCAGTTCATTTAACCTTTTGTTGCTTTGGTTTCCTCATTTGTAAAATGGATATAATGCCGGGATCGGTGGCTCAGCCTGTAATCCTGCGCCTTTGGGAGTCTGAGGTGAGTGGATTGCCTGAGCCCGCAGGTTCGAGACCCACCTGGGCAAGCAAGACCTCATCTCTACAATAAAATAAAAAAATTAGCCAGGTGTGGTTGCGCTCGCCTGTAGTTCCAGCTACTTGGAAGGCTGAGGCGGAAGGATCGCCAGAGCCCAGCAGGTCGAGGCTGCGGTGGCCGGGAGCGGCCACTGCACTCCAGTCTGGGCGACAGAGTGAGACTACAACTCAAAAAAATAAAAATAATAAAAATAATCAAGAGTGCCCACTTCAACACTGACCCCTTAATGTGTATTCTCGGGCATTTAATTATATTATTTTGTGCATGTGTGTATGCATGCACAAAATAATATATATGTATATATATATATACATACACACACAATATGTAGAATCATTATCTCTACTATCACTTGCCTTTGCCACACCCCAGCCTCATCTTCCAATACTCTTTTCCCCTTCCTCTATGCCTAACTCTGCTAGCCTTCCCTCAGGATGCATTGTGCTCCTTCCTGACTCAGAGCCTAGGTGAATCCTTGAACCAACGTAACTCCTACTTAAGCTTTATGTCTCCTTTGAGTGTCTTTTTCCTTACCACATCTTCCCAAAAACTTTCATATTTCCTTCATGTATTCACATCCCAGTTGTGGTTAATTGCAACGTCTGTCTTATAGGTAAATGATAAACTCCAAGAGAAAAGGGATTCTATCTTTTGGGGAGTTTTGCACAAACTCTACTCCCATTGCTCGGTGAATAAGCTCAGGAATAACTCAGCTAGTATTTGCTAAATGAATGGATGAGTGAAGAATTATCTTGGTAAGGCACTACTCTAAATATTTCACAAAATCCTGCTGCCGTGTATGCAGACAAAGACTTGGTGACCAAAAGAAAGTTCTCCTTAATACATTGTTACTTGGCTCTATTTACTTCCTGGATCCAAACGAAAACTTTAAGGAAAGCTTCCTCTGAGGATACTTTGGTGACAAGGAAAAATTCCAGCTTGGAATTTAGAAGATAGGAGCTAGAGGATTCCTCTGGTGTACACTTTCCGGAGAGAGAAGTGACTATCCCTACTGATATTTCATTGTATGTAATAGAGATTCGTGGTCTGTGGCAAAGAGAGATTCTCCAGCACACAGACTATGACCACGTGGCAAATGACAGAAGGTCTTAATGAGACCTGGAGTGGTTTCATGGAGACCTGGAGCATATCATAGTCTAACTCACCAATAAGGTTTGCTGATTCGTTTTACCTAATTCGATGTTGTCATGCTACTTAGAGAGGGGCTCCATGAAGTGTCATTTAAGAGAGGAGCCTCTAGTCTTGAAAGCAGGTTGGTTTCAAGAAGGCCCTCAAGGTGGGTCTGAAGTAGAAGGTCTAAGTAATACTTAGATAGTTAAGGGAAAGTGTTACTATTGTCAAGCTATGTTGCCCATTTGCTATGTGTTATACATTATGAAGACAAGCTTAGAAATCCCTGGCTTCTCAGGGCCATGGTTCCTCAGGGACAGTCCTACTCAAGAGTGTATTTCTGAGTTGCTACAGTATTAATGTTCATGCGTGTTCATTTTTATTTCATAGACAACCAGTACATTTGGGAGATATTGCGTACACATCCCTTTTCGGAAAGTCACAGTGCAGAGCACACTGGTGACTTTGAGAAGTCCTGTTCTAAAGGAGGATATTTAACTCATTGATTCTTCTTATTCAGAAAAGAATTTTTGGCCGGCAAGATAGTCTTAGTAAGGCTGCTGTATCAAACAACCTTGAAAACGCAATGGCTTAAAACAGCAGGATTTGTTTCTCACTCGTGCTATCTATCCATTGTTGGTTAACTAGAGATTTTGTACCACGTGGTCTTTACTCTGGAATCCAAGGTATCAGGGCAGCCACCATCTGAGCATTTGGTTGCTCTGGCAGAAAGAAGGTGAGCTCAAAGCTTTTCACAATTAAATGTTGCAGCCCGAAAGTGACTCATAACTTTGGAATTTTAGCTCATAACTCACAAGTCAGAATGAGTTGCATGACCCCACCCAACCATGAGAGGCTAAGAAAGTACAATCCCAACCTCATGCCTAAAAGATAGACCTCCAGAAATATTCAGTGGATAGCACTAACGACAACTAACCTGGCTAACCTGACTGAATACTAGAGTTCATTGAAGTACAGTTGGGATCCACTGCCATTCATGGTTTTAAAAACAAGGACTGGGAACTTGCGATTTTATAAATGGCAGTGTATAAGCAAGCTAAAGACAAATATACACTGAT